>CM049407.1:2290000-2315000 GCA_026929865.2 Hyperoplus lanceolatus
ATCATGAGGAGATATTCACTGATTTTGACAAAAAGAGTTCTCTAGAATCACTGACTAAAAAGTAGTAGTAGTAGTAAATGTTTTTATTTTCGGTCCATGACCACAAGACACAACACAAACAAGGTAAACAACTTTCCTTAAAAGCATCAATGGCCGAAAAAGGGTATAGGACGAAGCCGAGGCTTATTTTGCCTACCCTCTTTACATACTGCTATAAAATATACTATGTATCACAAAAACTAAGTATAACATAAGATAACATAACACAATACAATACAACATAACACAAACATAATACAATAGAATACAATTCAACACAATATACTATACTATAATATAATATAACATAATACAATACAATGCAATATAATATACTATAATATAATACAACACAAAAGCTTCCTATGATAAAATCTTTTATTGGTTCAACCTTCTGAAAATTCTTTGTGGTTCTTTAGTTTGACTGAATATAATGTTAATCTCGTTAACTGCAAAACTAAGATGAACATGTAACACTGCTGAAATTGGCAAACTGTCAATCAAATCCCCTGAGCCAATCAAATCCCCTGAGCCAATCGCATCCCCTGAGCCAACCCCCATTCCCCAGGTGAACCAAATCAGCTAATTAAGCATTCAGGACACAGTTAAAACCCCCCAGTCAATCAGAACTTTTGGAAGAGAAGCACAACACAGGAGAGACACAACCAAACTTACCAACCCTGGAAACAATACATACTTACCTGGACTGTGACTGAAAACATAGGGGAGCTGATCTGCTGCTGATTAGGACGCTTCCAACACTGAACGCTGGCGAGAGCTTTTTCTTGACTGAAATTAGACATTGAGAAGTCTTTGTATTTTTTAATTACTTAACGGCCTTACACGTTTTTATATATAGTGGGCGTCCTGGTGGAAATGCACCTGTTGGAAGACCAAGAAGAAGAAGAAGTACTATAGAATAAATAACTAAATACATCTTCACCTCATCAAGTCTAAAAATGATGCCAAAATGACAACTGAGTGAATATCATCTAGGTCTGTTGCACAATATCCTGCCGCCCAACTGCCATCTGACGTTTACACACAAACATGTGCATGTGGGTTACATCTGGGGCCTATTTCAGGTAGCTGGTTTTGAGGCAACCTAGAGTTTGTTCGCTCTGAGTTAGTGGAAACTCTCGGTTTTCCGTTTCAAGAAGCAGGTTCAGCGCAACCGAGAGTCAGTTACTGCGGCAACATACGCCGTGGGTCTAACCTGCTGGATAGGTGGTTAGACCTACCCTGAGTTTGTTTTCACTTTACGCTGCAGCTCCGACTGAAGAAAGAGTCACTGTCACAACGCAACCCTGTACAGTTTAAAGCAAAATCACTCCATAGAAATCTCCATCGGGATGTTTTTATCATTTCCTGATGATTTTACGTTTGATCGATCATTTGATCAGTAGCCTTGTTCTCAGCCCTCGTTCGTTCATATGCGGCCACCTTACACATCGTGAACATGATTTACATTCAGGTAAATAAACCTATTGTATTGTATGTATCTCGTTATTTATTTTTATCATTATCAGTAGTTTTTTAACATCTGTGCCACTGAACATAGGCTATTTATGTCAGGTTGAAATGTAATTCTGCGGCTGCACGCGATCGTTACTGTTCACTTGTGCCATCCCAAAGTCACAGACGAGCCTCGTTAAATAGCCCAATATGAATATAGAAATAATATAATAATTTAAACTGTGATCACTAGAGGACAAGGGATCTGGTAATAAAACAATCAGGATCTACAATGGAAACTGTCACCTTATGTGTCAAACGTTAATATCTTTCACTCCCCATTTAAAAGAAGCGACAGTCTGCTTACTGCACAGTAGGCCTATTATAGCTTGCCTACATAATAGGCTACGGCGAATATAAAACACTGTCTGCAGTGCTGTGCAGCGGCAGCTTGATAATTTTGTTGCTGCTGATATGCGTAACTTAATTCTTAAAATAGACTTGCTTCTCATACGGAAGCAATGATGCTCTTGACAAAAAACGTTTGCACCGTTTTTTTCTGAATTGCCGAAGTGATTAGATCAGAGTTATGAGACTATCCCCGTTCATTCTTCTCCATAAGCTCATAAGTTAATATTTCTTGCTCTAGTGGGAGGAGCGGAGAAGTTTTTTTTTTTTCTTTTTTGAGAAGTGGAGAAGTGGGAGGATCAAGCATTTGTTTCTTCTGTTTCCATGGTGAATCATGTTTTCAGCGATCCATTGACGATGGCTTTTATGCACACGCTCCACCCAGAGTGTACACGCTCAGAGTTGATTAACCCAACGCTGATCCACTGTTCTGAAACCCAAAACCCAGAGTTTCTCGTCAACCCTGCGCTCTGAGTTGACCAACTCAGAGCGCAGGATTAGACCCTGAGTATGTAAAACCAGCTACCTGAAATAGGCCCCTGCTCTGTAGCAAGAGGAAGCCCTGAGCGCTTTCAAAATATTTACACTAAGGTTGCGTTCCGAATCTCCTCCTCTTTATTTTTTCTATTCTACATACTATATCCGACGATAAAAAGAATCTAGTTAGGATGCAGTAGGCATACTATTGGGACATACTTTTACGCTCTTATTTCATCATAACATTGCGCCTTGATCTTGCCTCTTGCTTTTATATCCGTCGCATCCCCGTTTGTTTTCATATGGAGGCTTCGTCAATGTGACGTCACTTCACATGCGCACTGGATTGTGGGTCAGAATCGCCCAAATAGGATGCAGTTTTCAACACTAACAATCTTGGCCGCATGAAGTAGGACATCCGGGTACTTCTAACCATCCTAAATCTGGCCACAAGAATCGGGACATCCTAAATCTTTTTTTCTACGTACTATATAGTAGAAAGTATGCGATTCGGAACGCAACCCATAACAAGCAGTTGCATTCTACCATGAAATACGTACTTTGTGTGTACGTCACCTTGTGCATTGCTCTGATTGGTCGTAGAGCTATCCAATCACGTGCAGTGGTATTTGAAATGCACGAGTAGGAGCCGCCCCTTGAGTTGGGAAGGTCTATTGATCGTGGCCAGACCCGGTATTGTTCTAGATATGGGTCTGGATTTCCAGGCTAACAGGCAGTTGCATTCTACCATGAAATACTTAGTGTGTGTGTTCCCCTTCACACTTGCAATTAAATTGAATAAAACTAACAATATAAGATATAACAACATATTTAAAAGACATTCTTTATAAAATAAGCTAAAATATGGTAAAAGGACACTGAGATCTCACAATATGTAAAGGTCACAGTGACCTTTGACCTCCAGTTCATCTTTGAAGAAAATCCCTCAAAGCGTTCTGGAGATATTGCGTTCACAAGAAGTGTGTGTGTGTGTGTGTGTGTGTGTGTGTGAAGCTGATAAAGACAAACAAACAACTGAAACATTTAAACAGAGATGCAGAATGGCAGCTATTAAAATGAAATGGGTGAAAGTACAATATAGCCTAATTAAAACTCTCTCTTTCTGTCTCTTCCCCTCTCTCTCCCTCTGTCTCTCCTTCTCACTCTCTCTATCTCCTTCCATCTCTCTGTGTGCAAACCAGAAGTAGTGAAGTAACACACAAAGGGACGTATTGATTGTATAAGTTCCCTGCACAGCGGTCAGTCATGTGTGTTACATAGGGTCAGATATATGTGAAATATGGATTCAATCGTTCTCTCTGTCCGTCTCTCCCTCCATCTGTCTATCTCCCTCTCTGTGTCTCTCTCTCTCTCTTGTCTCTCCCTCTCCTTGTATGTCTGTCTCTCTCACTCTCTGTCTCTCTCTCTTTGTCTATCTGTCTGTCTCTCTCCCTCTCTCTTTCCCTTCATCTGTCTCACTCCCTCTCTGTCTCCCTCTCTTTGTCTGTCTGTCTCTCTCACTCTTTCTCTCTCTCTCTCTGTCTGTCTCTCTTTGTCTGTCTGTCTCTCTCCCTCTCTCTTTCCCCTTTTAAACAGCGCTGGTGTTTTAATGATAGTGTCTGTTCAGTTGTTGAGAAGAGTTGGTTTTTGCACACATTTTTATTAGGTAAATGATGGGATTTTAATACATAAGCACTTTGTTTGAACTGTTGAATTGTGAAACTTTCAATGTATGTAAATAAAGTGTTTTGTAAAAATCAAAAAAATATTCCTCTCTCCCTCTCTCTCGCTTCCTCTCTCTCTCCCTCTCCATGTCTCTCTCTCTTCTTCCCTATCCTCTCTCCCTCTTCCTCTCTCTCACACTCTCACACTCTCTCCCTCTCTTCTCTCTCTCGCTTCTTCCCCATCTTCTCTCTTCCTCTCTCTCTCATTTCCTCTCTCTCCCTCTTCCTCTCTCTCACACGCTCTCTCTCTTCCTCTCCTTCTCTATCTCCCTCTCCATGTCTCTCTCGCTTCCTCTCCCTCTCTCTCACTTCCTCCCTCTCCCTCTCAAAAAATGCTTTGAGTGAGTGAAGGAGTGAATGAAACAAAGACAGTAGAAAGCAGAGTAAGGACGGGATGTGAATGCTAACAGGCCCGGGGGAATGGGTCAGAGTTGCCATGGTGAGTAAGGGGTTTTAAACTGTGTGTGTGTGTGACACTATGGCAACAGGACAGACGGGAAATAACTGGAAAAAAAAGATTCCTGAAAAGAGAAATAAAGGCAGCCCGTTTTGACAGTTCTCTTCTTCTCTCTCTCACACTCTGTCCCTCTCTCTCTCCTTCTCTCTCACACTCTGTCCCTATCTCTCTCTCTCTATCTCACACTTTCTCCCTCTCTCTCAAAAATGCTTTGAAACACACACATCTTTACACACACACACACACACACACACACACACTTTGAACGGTATACTGTTATCCCCTGCCCTGTAGTTGTCTCACTATGTTGTAATTTTCTCATTCACTCACTCACCCAGTTGAGTTTGGTTAATTAATCAAACGAGACCATCAGTGCAAATAATGCTATTTCTATATAGTTGTTCTTAATGCCTTTGTCATGGGTATACGCTCACCCAGGAACAACAGCTGGGCGTAGTAAAAACACTACCACTTTTGTCCAAAGGGGGGCGCTAGAATTAACACAAACCAAAAGTTCCTCGGAGCATCTTTAATTTTATATTTTAAAAGCGTGTATGAACTCTTTCTGTCTGTCTTTCCTCTGTAGATCACTCACTCACACAACACACACACTTGTTCTCTCGCTCACTCACTCACTCACTCACCTCAAACCCCCCCCCACACACACACACACACACACACTGACTGAACTCTTTCTTGTGTCTCTGTGTGTGTGTGTCCCCTGTGTAGATCCCCGGGGCAGCTATGGACAGAGTGAGTCTGCTGTGGCGCCTGCGACGTCGGGCGCGGCGAGGTGTCATCTGCATGTCTTTCTTCTGCATCTCCATGGCTCTGCTCTACGCCATCTGTGCCGAAAACAGCGTCCCCGTTACGGACGCCATCTTTGGGGTCCGAGCAAGAACCAGGGCCCAGCCGAGAACACACTCGGTCATCAAGGTATGTAGCTGCCATGTTGGGGAAAAAATAAAAATAGTAAGGTTTACCTCTCTCTGGCTCTCTCTCTTCCTCTCTATCTCTCTCTGTCTCTTCCCCTCTCTCTCACTCTCCCTCTCTCACTCTCTCCCTCTCTCTTCCTCTCTCTCTTTCTGTCTCTTCCCCTCTCTCTCTCTCTCTCCCTCCCTCTGTCTCTCTCTTTCTCCTTCCCTCTCTCTCTCTCTCCCTCTCTCAATAATAATGTACATTTTGTTGCAAAGTTTGAACAACAATCGAAGAGATTTTGGACACCGCCTTTTTTCATTTATTGTTTTTCATTTTATAAACCAAGATATGAACAAATCCTTCTGTGACAACCTTCAGAATAGTGCTAAGAATGCCTATGGAAAGTTTAGTCGATGTAAGTGCTTTAGAAGTTTAAGAAAACAGACAAGTTTTAGTCAATAATCCGGCAACAGCAGTCGGAGCGGACTTAAAAACTTAACGGGAGTGAGCTCGTCCTGCAGTGTTTACTCTGGTAACATTAACCACGGCGGCCCGATGTTCTGTTAAAATCACCAAAGAAAAGGCGCTTAAGGCAGCTCTTAATCTAGTTGGTCTTAAAGTCCGCTGCTCAATCCAAACCCTGCGCTTCATTTCCCAGAGTTTATGTATGTTTTTCTGCCCGGGGGAAGTTGTACAATTAAGTGGGAAAGCTAGGCTAGGCTAAAGCTAGGCTGCGCAGCCTCTATTATTATCCAGCAGACTGAGGTTGAGTTCCGAATCGCATACTTTCTACTATATAGTATGTAGAAAAAAGATTTAGGATGTCCCGATTCTTGTGGCCAGATTTAGGATGCTTAGAAGTACCCAGATGTCCTACTTCATGCGGCCGAGATTGTTTGTGTTGAAAACTGCATCCTATTTGGGCGATTCTGACCCACAATCCAGTGCGCACGTGAAGTGACGTCACATCGACGAAGCCTCCATATGAAAACAAACGGGGATGAGACGGATATAAAAGCAAGAGGCAAGATCAAGGCACAATGTTATGATGAAATAAGAGAGTAAAGTATGTCCCAATAGTATGCCTACTGCATCCTAACTAGATTATTTTTATCGTCGGATGTAGTATGTAGAATAGAAAAAAGAAAGTGTATGCGATTCGGAATGCAACCTGAGTTTATCTCCACACTCTGTAAACAAAGGGCCCACTGTAGCTGGCAACATTCCCATTTGTAGGTCTACGGATCGGGCGTGTTTGTTAGCAGTGAGTTATAGACCCTTCCTCGATAGTATAGTGGACAGTATCTCCGCCTGTCACGCGGAAGACCGGGGTTCGATTCCCCGTCGGGGAGTAACTTTTCAATTTTTGACTCTATATTTAGATAAAGCAATATTTTCCTCCTTCAGAACGAATGGAATGTCTCTCGTCCAATCAAATTACTCGGTCAGAACCAACTGCTGTACAAAGGAGAAATATACAGACGCAAACAGACAAGGATGCAGCGTTTTTTCCTTTTAAAACGCTAAATCAAGAAAAAATAAATCAAGAAATACTATGTACAGGTCTTAAAAATGCATTTTCATCATGTTTGTCAGGAACAAAATGTCTCATAAATCAGACAATGAACCAGATATGAACAAATCCTTCTGTAACAACCTTCAGAATAGTGCTAAGAATGACTATGGAAAGTTTAGTCGATGTAAGTACTTTAGAAGTTGAAAAAGTTTTAGTCAAGTAAACAATTATATGTGCATTCTGGAGTCGCGAAAGAACCAGAGACCAGACTAGAACACACTTTAGCTATGTCCCATTACAGAGACCACGCAGTTGGTAGGACGCAGTCTCGCGGTCTATGAAGGCTATAGCCTATGAAGGCCGATTTTAAGGCCGATTCCTTGTTAAATGAGACGGTCTCCGCAGGTCTCCGTTTACGAGCATTTCCGGTTTACGTAACAAGTTGGGCCACGAAGGATACATCTGATGCAGCCTTCAAAACCGTGAAACGAAGGCTGCATTTCTCGGCCGCATATGAGGAGCCTTGCAAGGAGCCTCGCAAATGGGACAGCCTTTGCGCGCCACTATGACGCAATCGGTCTTCAAATGCAGCCTAGGTAGGCTGCAACCCCTGAATCAAGACACAGCCTCTGTCATCAAGGTGTACATGAGGTTGCCATGTTTGAAAAAAATAAACTAAAGTTGAGATAATGGGCGTTTAAAGATGGTTGTATTTAAGCAGTATCACATGAGAGGGAGCATGTTGTAGCTCTATATCAGCGCTAATATAGAGCGACAACATTGCGACCTCGAGCGTGATATTGCTTTTATACAGAAGTTTTACAACTCAAATTCATATATTAACTTTAAAAATTAATCTTTGATCATTTAAGAATGTATTTGATTCCGCCAACACAAATAGTTTAAATAGTCAACTTGACGGGAGTGAACTAGTCCTGCATTGTTTACTCTGGTAACATTAACCACGGCGACCCGATGTCCCGTAAAAACCATCAAAGAGAAGGAACGGCGGATCTTAATCTAGTTGGTAATAAGGTCCGCTGCTCAATCCAAACCCCCACGCTTCATTTCCCAGAGTTTATGGGTATATTTCTGCCCGGGGGAAGTTCTACAATAAAGTGGAAATGCTAGGCTAAGCTAGGCTAGGCTAGGCTAGGCTAGGCTGCGCTACCGCTATTATTATCCAGCAGACTGAGTTTATCTCCACACACTCTGTAAACTGGTATGTAAACAAAGGGCCACCATAGCTGGAAACTTGTCCATTTGTAGGCCTACTGGTTGGGTGTGTTTGTTCGCAAAGAGATTGGGACACTTCCTCGATAGTATAGTGGACAGTATCTCCGCCTGTCACGCGGAAGACCGGGGTTCGATTCCCCGTCGGGGAGTAACCTTTCCTTTTTTTTTTATCCTATAACATATTTTATTTGACACTGGGGCACACATTTAAACTTAAGTTTGAAATATATTAATGCTTACATAATTTGTTTTATAATGTAATTTTATACACTTCATCTAGACAGATTCACAATGTGTTATGAATCAAAAAATACTATGTATAGGTCTTAAAATTGCATTTTCAGCATGTTTTTTAGGAATGTCTAAATGAATGTCTCATAAATCAGACAATGAACACCATATGAACAAATCCTTCTGTAATTAACTTCAGAATAATGCAAATAAGTGCCTAGAAGTGCTTTAGAAGTTCCGATTTTTGGTTCAAAGTATTGGAAAAAAAAAACACCAATGTTGAGATAATGTCCGTTAAAGATGGTTGTATAGGAGAAATATACAGACGCAAACAGACAAGGTTTAGTCAAAGAAACACCTGAATGAACATATTAGAGTCCAACGTTTTTACAGAACACATTTTTTATACGGCCTTTTTTCATAATATAAATCAAAAATACGTATACAGGTCTTAAAAATGCATTTCCAGCATGTTTTTTAGGAACAAAATGTCTCATAAATCAGACAATGAACAACATATGAACAAATCGTTCTGTATTAATCTTCAGAATAGTGCTGAGAATGATTATGGAAAGTTTAGTTGATGTAAGAGCTTTAGAAGTTGAGATTCTTGTTTCAGAGTATTGAAAAAATTGACATTTTGAACTAAGGGCCCACGGTAGCTGGCAACATGCCCATTGGTAGGCCTACTGGCTATTCTTGTTTTTCACAGTGAGAGTAGGACCCTTCCTCGATAGTATAGTGGACAGTATCTCCACCTGTCACCCAGGGGCCAGCCATGTATACCCGTAGACGGCTTTCAGAGCAACGCGACTTCGAATCCAGCCTGAAGCAATATAATACTGGTCATTTTAGGCTAAAAAGTTGCTAAAGTTTGTGTACAAAGTTACAAAATGATTACTTTCACATCTTTTGATAAAGTTACATAACACAAAGTATGTGTTAACTGTATATTTTAGGATAAGATAATCAAACCCTATGTCTTGAGGTTAGACAAAAATGCTATTTTGCAGGATATATTTTTTTATACATGCTGCTACTAGTATATCTACTCAAACTAAATCATAATAATAAATAACATTTACCTTAATTTCTATAGAACAATTCATGCCTAAAACAAAGTGCTGGCATCCTTCAAATAATTGTGCAAATCACATAGTAATTTTAAGAAAAATGCTAAAGTTTTTCTTAGTATAAAGCAAGGAAGAACAGAGTCCATACACAACACTACAGCTCAGCATATAAATGTAGATGTTTATTTCATTTTCTATCACTACGAGTCTATGACTAATACTATTACTACCCATATGAAGTAAAGACATCCACAGTTATGATTTAAGATATTTATTTAAAAAACACAGCTGAATTCTGAATAATTAAACACAACCAGAAGGAAAGATAAAAGTATAAAACAAACATATGGACAAATTAGGGCTGTCAAACAATTACAATTTTGAATCAGATTAATCACACGGAAAGCTGAATGACAGTGAGTTGGATATATACATCTAAACATTTTTATCTCAGGTCCTAGAGTGCCCAATACCATACAGATTCTGGATCAGCAATAACGTTAGAGTAGTGGGTTCCCTTCACCCCTTTCTTCAGCCCATCTATCCCTTTCAGCGTCATAAAAGGTGGACCTCTGAAACTCCTTCCAGGTCATCTCCCTGGCCATGCCCTGCTCTCTGTACAGGGAAAGCACTCTTGCTGGGCAGTAAATGTACTTCCCTGGCACCCCCGGGAAGCAGCTGTGAGTGTGAGGGCTGTCTGGACCCTGCTTAATGGGACAGCGACAGAACCTGCACAGGCGACCCTTTGGCTGCTGCGAAGCTGACCTCTTTTTTGCCCTCTCCTTCGCCATAATTTTTGCCTTTGCTCCCCTCTCTCTGGCACCGTCAGGCTATAACATACCTTAAGCTGCCTTAATGTAGGTAGGCCTACTAGCTAATAACCAACCAAACTATCTATAAAACAGCTTTATATTATACGACTTAGAAGCGTTTACTTACTACTTGATGAATGAGACCTGGGTAGGTTTGACAGGTTTGAAATGGCAGAAAGTCGAAAACACTCAAATTCCACTTTGATGTTCCGCCGTCTATCTGTCATACAAACTTCTCAACGGGCAGAGGACGGGGTCTCCGTCTCCTTATCCAAGGGGGGGAGGAGGAGTGGAACAGCGCCCCCAAAATGAATGGCAAATCGTATTGTGGCGAAAAATATATTACATCCGTAGTGGTAAGACACTACCATAGAGAATGCATTGGAAAAGTTAAGAGTGATATCGTGGAAACAGCGCCCCCCAAATCCCATTAGTGGCCGAAAATATATTACATCCGTAGTGATAAGCACTACCATAGAGAATGAATGGGAAAAGTTAAGAGAGTTAAGCTTAAGCATTCCTGGCCCTCGCGCGGAAGACCGGGGTTCGATTCCCCGTCGGGGAGTAACTTTTCAATTTTTTTACCCTATATTTTAGTCAAAACATATTTTATTTGACACTGGGACACAAATTAAGAATTAATTAATACATATATTAATGCTTACATTTTAGTTGTATTTCATAAAGTCATTTCAAACACATCTTAAGGCGAGACACGGCAGGCAAAAACATCGTTTATCAAGCACCGGCCAATTTTGAGATTTGTGTCTATTTAGCTTCTATAACATGTCTACTAGTATGGATAAAAGGTCCAAAATATACGTTTTAGGTGTTTATTTTACTAAACTTTCGACTGCCTTTGCATTCCTGGTATTTTGGGCTCACTAAATTCAAAGTATGCAAAATGTGATTTTTTTTAAAAAAAAAAAAAAGAGAGAAAGAAAAAAAAAAAAAAAAAACACCCCCCCACACACTCAAACACACACACATTAAAGAGCTAAGCAAAAACACACCACGCAAGCCGCACCGCGGGCGACCAAAAAAACAAAAAAAAAAAAAAAAAAAAAACAAAAAACCCCACCCACCCCCACAAAAAAAAAAATAAATTGATTCGCACAGAAACTGACAACCCCCAATGGAAGGGGGGGGGGGGAAAAGAAAAAAAAACAGAGGGAGAGACACACACAGAGGGGGGGGGGGGGGGGGGGGAGAGCGCCTGTGCCGACAGGAGCAGTGACAGACAGTGGCTAATAATGAATTAATCACGTTTAAATTAGCATGTGGATGTAAATGTTACTATGCTATGGTTTATATATGTTAAGCAGTGGTAGGCCTATATGGCATTGAGGGGTGTAGAGCCTAATTCAATAAATTACTGTAGCTATAATCAGTGATTATCAGCAGAATTCACGTTTTTATCTTTAATGGCCGTTTTCTCAAAATGAGCTTTTTCCAATACTCTGAGAAAGATATCTCAACTTCTAGACCACTGATCAACCAAACTTTCTATAATCATTCATAGCACTATTTTAAAGGTTTTTACTCAAGGATTTGTTAATATATTGTTAATTGTCTGATTTGTGATACATTTTCCTCCTAAAAACATGCCGAAAATGCATTTCTAAGACATGTACATAGTATTTTTTGATTTATTCAATGAAAAAAGGCTGTATCCAAAATCTGTTGTGTAAAAACTTTAGAAACTAATATGTGCATCAACATAAAAACATAACATAGAAATTTTAACTCTGGCTTTATCCAACATCTCGATTTTTTTCTCTCGAAATGACCCAAATGTACACATAATTGGTTAAATATTGCCATATTTGCATATTTAATAAAATATTAAAGAAAAACATGTAATACAAAAAATAATTGTGTTAGTGTCAGTAATCAACTGGCAAAGTTTCATGATGATATCTATAAGTTTAAAACAAATCCCTATTCACCTGGGGTGTCTCGCTTTAACAGATTCACAATGTGTGTCTAAGGGTTTATTCACACCTGCCGTGTTAAGTTCGGCTGAAACAAACTCAGGTGCGCATCTTTCAGGCAGGTGTGAATACAGCAATAGCACTCGGGGGCGGACCAAACAAGCGCTCCGAGACCCAGCTAAAGAGGCGGTCTCGGTGCGCTTCCAAACGCACTCTGCTGCAGTTCGTTTGTGGTGTTTTTACCACGCCAGCTGTTGTTCCTGGGTGAGCGTATAACCATGACAAAGGCATTAAGAAAAACTATATAAAAATAGCATTCTTTGCACTGATGGTCTCGTTTGCTGTTACATGTAATTTAAGATCATCAGAGGGAAAATGAGACTGTTTCAGGAATACTTAAGTTCCTAGTAGCACCTTTAAACTTAAACCAAAGTCCACCCTGTATGTTTATTGACACCTTTCTTATCTCTACCCCCCTTTAGGTGCTTAGGGGAGGGGCTAAGCCGATGCTAGTGGACCCTCAGAAACTGCCTGGCGTGGTTCCCGGAGACCCAAATCGACCAATCCCTGTGCTTTCTTCCCCTAACCACACACACGAGGCCGCAGAGACCACCACACCCAAACGCAAGCCGAGAGATCGCGAGCCTTCCGGGTTTTTCTCCAGGTTTGATTGATTGATTCTTTAATTTTATATTGATCACTGCTGCTTTTTAAATATTTTAAATGTCTGTTCACTTTTCTGATGTCTATTCTATACTTGATGTATTTTAATCTTGATGTATTTCATGCCCCTGTAAAGCACTTTGAGTGGCCTTGTGTCTGAATTGTGCTATAGAGATAAACTTGCCTTGCCTTGTAAGGTGTCCTTGAGTGCCGAAAAAAGTCGCCTTTAAATAAAATGTTTAATTATTGATTGATTTACATTTATTTCAGACACATCAAATAAAAGTCAAAAATACAAAAAAAAACTAAAAGCACAAAAATACAAAAACGATCCCAGTGTATCTTATTTATAACATCTTTCTATAAATATTTTGCTATACTATATTCATGATACTATATTTGACATTTACATCCATACGTACATATATACAACTTGATAGACTATGTAAATAACCCGTATATACAAAATAATATGGATGTAGCATCCGGGCTGACCTCAGTTATTCACACGGCATCCAATAATCCTGTTTTGAGCGCGTCGCCATTTTGTGAGATTTTTACTCCGCCTCACGTCGGGTGGAGGGAGATAGCTGACGTATACCTCCGAGGCAAAGTGAGGGACAACGGGCGGAGAGCTGTCACTCAAGAGATCGCGCCAATACATTTTAACCTCCAAGAGAATTTAAAAATTCACCCCCCTCAGTGTTGTCATGGAGATATGACCTAAACATACAGACTAAAATGGTTTTGTGGCCCAGGCTGTAAAAAGACTTTGAATACGGCCTGTCTAACAAGTGAGTCAAAGAAAAACTGCTCGGTCTTGGCACCACCCCCCCAGTGGCACTTCCTGGTTACTACAGTTGTGGTCACTTCCTTAATGGATCCTGGTAAAAATTGCTGAGGTCGGGGCTTGAAATAACCGTAACTTCACTATAACTTCCGGTAAAACTTTTATTGTATTCTATTCCATTGCACAGTATTGTATTTTGATTTAGAATTTGAGCACAAAAGTACAGTTCATGTAAAAAAAAAAAAAAAAAAAAAAAAACAATACATTTTTTCCAGAGCTGTATATTAACAGGAAAATATCACTTACTTACTTTTTCCTTTTAACCAGGTTGTTGCCGCGCCCCTTCACGCGTGCGTTGGAAACCCTGTTTGGCGGGCGGCGGCGGGGGGAGATGAGCGGGAAAGTGGGGGAGATGGAGTTCTTCAGAGCGCAACAGGGAGCGAAGGGAGACGTTTGGGACGACGAGATGTCCAGTAGTATGCTGGGAAGCAGACTGAAGAAAGTGGTCCAGAACTATCAGGTGAAGATAGATAGATAGATAGATAGATTTGAAGTTGGAAAGCGTCTTACATTTGGTTCCAGGAGCCTCAAAATTATTTGTGTTGTATGTTTTGACTCCTGATGATAGAATCATTCAATACTAGGAATTAGTATCGATTATCCATCCCTAATCTGAGCTATTTCTAAACCTTCTTGTGTTTTTCTTTCAGGCGATGAATAAATACGGAGTGGAGACGTCTGGCCCGGGCGGAGTGTCCAGCCGACCCAAACTGAGCGCTTCTCAGCTGCTGTGCCAGCTGAAGGAAAAGGTGGAAGTCCAAACTTTGACAGCGGACTTTGCGCCCTTCTCCTCGCTGCCCTGGGCGACTCAGCTGCCCCAGAACCAGCTCACCTCAGAACTGGGGCCGTACAAGAGCTGTGCTGTGGTGTCATCCGCCGGGGCCCTACGGTACTCCGGGCTGGGCAAAGAGATCGGTGAGAAATGATGGATGATTGGATGGATGGATGGATGGATGGATGGATGAAGGGAGGGAGGGACAGAGAGAGAGAGAGAGAGAGAGACACAGACAGACAGACAGACCGATTGGGCAAAGAGATCGGTGAGAATATGTCAATGTGAATGGACTTTGATTTCTGCTGATTTCTTGAGTGAGTGGGTGGCTTTCAAATCGACGAGTTTAACACCTGGCCCAAAAAAAAGAGCATTATTAAGCCTTATAATTAAAAACAGACTGACCTACTATAAGCTACCTAAATACAGTTATAGAAATGGGGTAACAAGTCATGTGAAAGCTTAAAATGTGGGGAAATCATTGAGGGACTAGTAAGCACACAAAACAAACATAACAGCCATAGAGCCGTCACAATACAAAAACAGTTAGCCGTCTCCACTTCAGAATAGCATATCCTGTTTCCTGTGTTATACCCACAAGATATGTACAGACATGACGACAGAAAAAGTTTCACTTCTCCCTGACATGTTCAAACACCACAATATACAAACGCAAAAATATATTGTCATGGTGGATTTCTGCTCTGTTTGCAATTGTAAATCGCAATAAAAAAATCAAATCAAATATATATTTATCTCTACATTACTTAATGGAAATGCTCTTAATAACAATATTTTTTGAGTGGAATTTGGTAGAAATGTTGTCAGTAGTTCATAGAATAAAAACAAAATGTTCATTCTACTCAAACATATGCCTTTCAAATAGTAAAACGAGAGACACTGAATATTTGGAGTGGTCTCTTCATTTTTTGAGAGCTGTAGTTGATTCTAAAAGGCAAAAAAAAAAAATTTTTTTTTTTAATTATTCTGTTAAATTTTTTGTATTTATTTATTATTTAATTCCAGACTCCCATGATGCAGTTCTTCGCTTCAACGCGGCGCCGACCACCGGCTACGAGACAGACGTCGGATCGAAAACCACGATCCGCCTCATTAACTCACAGGTAAAAACACACACTGATAAACAGTACAGAACATATAGACGATAAAGATATCTCAAGATTCAAAGGGATGTGTGTTGTATCTGAATCACAAACTGCAATTCCTCAGAAGGGGGAATTTGTAGATTTGTAACTGATTTAAGTGAAAGCTGGGGTAGGCGATTTCTGATTGGTCAAAGTTAACATGAGCTGTACACTTTGACCAATCAGAGTGAGGCTTCGATTCTCTGTTCTTATTGGCTGCTGGGACTGTCCATTCACTTTGGCACGACTTTGTTGGTGTAGAGCGTGTCAGGGAGGGACCATAGGGGAGGGACCAAAGAGAACAAGTGGAGCGGTTGAGGTATTTGGATTCGAATCTCTATCCCAACTGCCATTTTCTCCCCTAATCCTCCACCCCAGCTTTAAGTTCAGTTATCTTATTTAGTCAATCTTTATTAGAGGCACATTGAAATTCGTCTTTTTCTCATCTCCCCTCTCAAGTTCCCACACTCCACAGGGGGTCCTCACACAGGGTCAGCCATAGTACAGCGCCACTGGAGCACTGTGTGGGGTTAAGTGTCTTGCTCAAGGACACAATGGTAGAGATTGTGGGCACCTTAGATGTAATAACAGCCACCACTAGTTTTACACCCTCCTGTCCAGTGACGGGAATCGAACCAGCGACCTTGTGGTTACTGAATAATAATTGAAAAAAATAATATTAGATTTTTTTTTTTTAAGTATACGCTGTGGCAGGAATCAAGGAGATAGACTAATAAATAGTTTATAAAAATATCTCAATCAGTTCAAATCAATATTTTAATTAAATTAATATTATAATAATAACTATAAAGTTTAAAAATAGATTAAAAATAACATTGTTAAACAAATTATATAATTAAGGTCAATAACTAAGATTAATTTAAAGCTATAGTATGTAACTTCTGTTGCCCCCATGAGGAATTCTGAGTTATTTCAACAACACTGTTGGTGCATCTACATGAGGTAAAGCCTTCAGTGATGGCTCATGGATTTTATACCTTCTGCTGTACGTCCAGTTTTTTTCTTAGCAGTAGAATCAACAACTGAAACATTTCTTGGGCTCTTCTTGAGGATTTTTCTGAGCTCCTGCACCAGTGTTAGGGGGGGAGGGGGACACCAGTTTGTAAATGCTGCCATACTAAGAAATAAAGAGAGAGTTTTGAGGAGCTGATAGGCTTGATCAACTTTGTGTCAACTAGTTTGGCGAAGACTTGAATGTAACCGAAATTCATTCATATGAAAAATGTACGCACTATAGCTTTAACTATAAGTATATATATAAAAACAAATGTTAAATTGATCTTTAAGTTGGTGTGAAAATATAGCAGCATTGATTATTGCTTACTGTGATTTGTGTTTTTTCACTGTTCGTCAGTAGACAAGCTAACAATGCTACAGAAAATAGCATTCCCACACCATAGACCAACTCTGTAACAATAAAACAGCTTTAATTAACACAAAATAAAAGGCAATCAAGCCAAAGTAAGCACCTGTGTTTAGGACAAGTCTTATACAGAGACAATGAGCAAACAAAGCTTCAAATGCGTATCTTTGATGGTTTTTAAGGACTCTTCCTCGATAGTATAGTGGACAGTATCTCCGCCTGTCACGCGGAAGACCGGGGTTCGATTCCCCGTCGGGGAGTAACTTTTCAATTTTCTAAAGTGAACAGCTCATGTTAACTTTGACCAATCATAAATCATATACCCCAGCTTCAAGAAACACCAAAAATGTCAAAAAAAAGTGATCACCTGAAAATTATTTATTTATTTATTTTTTTTGTTTTTTTTTAGTCAAATAAAAAGGTATTTCAGCAGGACAAGAGGACCGCGGTTCGATTCCCCGTGCGGGAGTAACTTTTAGATTTTTACCCCTTTTAGATCTCTAAAAACTAGGGCTGTCAAGCGATTAAAAAAAAAAAAATAATCTAATTAATTACAGGCTCTGTGATTAATTAATCTAAATTAATCGCATACTTATATGGCACTTTTTTGCCTGTTTATAAACAGCTGTAGACTATCCTACAGTTTGTTTCGCTCTCTCCCTCTCTCTCTCTCCCCCCCCCTCCCCTTAGCCAGGTTTCTAAGCTACATGAAATAAAATACTGCTGCTTTAATTACTGTCGGTAAAGGGGACTGGGTATCTTCAAATGAAATATAAAAAATCCACGGATGTTTTTTCTGCTCAAAAAAATCCCCAACTCTAAAGAATTGGCCAAACCTATTGAGGATGACGCTGGGTTTGGCCTACTGGTTGGTCGTGTTTGTTCATAGTGAGATTAGAACACTTCCTCGATAGTATAGTGGACAGTATCTCCGCCTGTCACGCGGAAGACCGGGGTTCGATTCCCCGTCGGGGAGTTACTTTTCAGTTTTTTACCCCTTTTAGATAAAGAAAAACCTTTTATTTGACACTTTAGCACAAATCAAAAATTAAGTAAGACAAACGTTACAGCTTAAATAATATTTATTATTATTAGTGTTTCCTATTATTAGTGTTTCCCGCAGTGCTTTATGGCTAAGGGAGCGGCCTTAAAGGATTACTTCACCGATACAGAACCTGCTTTCTATCATTATAAAATGGCTATTATAATATAAGGAAAGAGGTTTGTCTTGACTCAGTCTTCCCTTGGCCCAGCTGTCCTGATATTCCACACCCCACACGCTCCAATGGATGACGCAAAATACGTCATCCATTGGAGCCGTGGTCTGCGTGCCAGAGGGCCCGAAGACTACAGGCCTTTAGTTCCGCACATTTTTATGCCCACCAATAAGGAATGAGGGAGGCGGGAGCTCACGGACGAGATGTAAACACAGCGTCCGCCATGTTTCTCCCCCGCTTAGCGAAGAAGCAGACTCCTGAAAAACTCCGACCATGGCAGAAGGATATTTTCCATTTGTAACGCCTGAACGGGATTTTTAATGTTTACTCTAGTGAACGGACATTCGTGTCAACCTGTATAAACCGGATTACAGCGAGGAAGAGAGGTGATAGTCGTAAGGAGGAAGAGGAGAAGCTAGCTACAACACTAGCAGCTACTCCATGCTGAAGAGGAGCCCTGCCGCTGTGCCTGGTGGATTCGCGGTGTTCACTGTTAGAAACTTCACTGTAGCTTTACTCCACATATGGAAAGAGGGAACCCGGAGACATATTTCAGTATTGAGACGGTGAACTGTACGCGCCAGCCACAGGCCGCGGGGAGAGACGGACGTCGACCACAACACAGTAAGTTTTTATTTTTACTCATTCATCACCGCCACACTTCTTGCATTTGCGTCTGCCTTTCTTTTTCCCCTGGCGCTTGTGTTAGCCGATCAGAGCAGCTACACAGCACTGTATTAATGTGAATGATCAAAGAAAAACTCATGTAGCAACAGGCTGGTAAAAGCAGCGCTGCAGCAGTGAGACACTGACTGTGTGTGGGGGGGGGGAGAAACTGCGAGCTAGATACACTGCACAGACGTAGGATGTGACCCGGGCGTAAACACGGCACAAGTGGTCTTATTGCAGTTTTGAATCCTGTTCTAAAATGTCTTATTGGCACTACGTTTTCCTGTGGTTGGTAACATGGGCAGCAAAGCTAACGTGACGTAACCTTGCAGTTCTTTTTCATGTATGCGAGCTACTGCAGACTAAAATTAGCTGGCCTTACTAATGTTTTGCTCAATATTTTATAGACAATATCGCTGATTCATGCAGTTTCCTGGCGTGAATCCTGCAAAGAGAGAGAGACCCAGCACCTGACCATGCACGTGATGAACAGGACCGTGGCTATCAAGAAACAAGAGCAGCTGTGACCAGAATGACCTGAACCAACACACTACACATTTTATTTTTATAAATAGTTGTTCATGTTCATGTTTGGATTAAAACTTTGAACTCAAGTTGGTTGATGTGGTTTGTCTACTAACCAGAGTGCTGTTCAACTGGAGTACTATTAGAAAAATACAAATTTCTACTGGGGAAAAGGGTTGAGGACAGACTTCAGATGCTGAGCTACTGTATTTAATAAATAAGCAAATATTTTGTATCCTATCAATATAGAAATGTGACCTGAAGTACTCAATTGAAATATATTCTGGCTAGCTTTGGTAGTAAAACTGATGGCTTAGTTATTTTTCTGTGTATCTGTTTTTCCTGTGCTTCAGTATGATGAACCTACCTTGCATCCTTGTGAATTTATAACATTTACCTCATAGATTGTATTTTAAAAACAATACATACAGTAATCTGTGCATCAAAATCAGTTCAGCCAACAAGTCTGTACTGGTGAACATGGGTGTAGACAGGAGTCCAAGGTAAGGTAACAACATGAGATGTTTTATTGTTTACAAAGGAACATATTGTGGCATCATGCTCAATGTTAAATAAACCAGGTAACACACAATGAAACAATTCTTAAAAATAAACTGTCCAATATACGAACATGATAAATATAAGATACAAAAGATGAGCTATAAACACAAAATATTTACAATTTAGCCTTAAATGAGTGGCTGATAAGGCACAGGTTGAGATGTGAGGACATATCAGCAGAGCTGGGATGCTCCTGAATTTGACATATTTCCTCTCAGAAGCGTCACTGCAGCTGCCTTGGTTGCAGTTGAAGGGGAGACAGCCATTGATCAACTTTTTACCCCACTATCACAGCTGATATTGAGGGTGTAGACATCGGATTCTGAAATGTCACCAAACAATACAACAGTTAGGCTTCAAGTGAAACGTTAGCTGTGAGCACTCACTAAAAATGATAGTCTGATGAATTTTTTTTTCTTTAGTTGCATTACAAACACACCAAATGGTTGCTGCATTAGTTTGTTTCTGAAAGAGTTTAGCAAGCCCCCCCCCCCCCCCCCCCCCCGACAGCAGCTATAATTGCATACTGTGTGAACAGAAATATAGTCAAATACGTTGAAAGTCTTACCTGTACGCGAGTGCATTTTGCAGGCCCGGTCCACACAACCTGTCCACAACGAAGATACGTCAGTCCCGTCCAGATTGTCCTCTTCACGCCCAGGCTAGAATATTTAGTTTCAGTCCTCCGGTTTGGTTTGAAGGCTAGGCTAGTTTTTTTTTTAGCCGCAGGCATTGTTGAAAACAGCTCACTATCTTGTAAACTGAAGAAAAGTTAGACTAGTGTAGTGCGCATTTCCTTCCCTCCGTTTTACAGTGAAACCGAAACTAATACATTCATATTTAAAAAAAAATATATATTAATTGTGGAATCTACATAGAGTCTGTATTGGTCGAGGTATCGCCAATAACTGTAATGGGAAGTAGTGTGTTTGGTGTTTACAAACTCTCATCGGAGTCAGAGGTCACACCGGGTCAGACGAGACGAGACTATGGAAATGTGGGCGGGGCCTTGGAGTGCTGCTAGCGCAGTGCATTGTGGTAGCCGGAGGATTTCTGACTTTAGAGGCAGAGACCGGCAGAGAGACCATAAAAACACTCTTTTTGCCGTTTCTCAGGCTAGGGTGAACCGATTTCCAAAATTTTTGCACATTTATAACACATAGGTTTTGCTCTACATAGGTACATTCATATTTCCACCGGTGAAATCATCCTTTAATGTATAATATCTATTTAAAGTTATATTATTTAATACATGTTTACAATATTTTCTAATGTTCTGGCTCAACAAGGTGTGTTTTGTCACTAGTCTAGGGACTACAGATGTATATTTGCAACTCCAGAATGTTCACTTCGTTACTTTGTGTATTTTTGATCAAAATCCACGGTCACTATTAAATTATTACATTTATTAATTCAATAATAATGAGATAAGATGAAATATAGTGGATGCGTGACTGTATTTTTTATTTACTTTTGGCACACACAGTAAGGACGGGTAGCGGATCGTGAGGAGATATTCACAGATTTTGACAAAAAAAGTGATTTTGACAACAAGCGTTCTCCAGAATTAATAGGAAGGAGATAATTAAATGTAGAATTTCATTTAAGACATCTAATTATGTATGTCCTGTTTAATTTACCAACCCATTTATTTATTTATTTATTTATTAATTTATGAATTTAATCATTTATTTACTTCTGTACTTATCTAAGCATTTATCTATTAAAATTCAAGTCATTCTCGGTCTCCTACAATGATTTAGGCCTAAAATAAAAATAAAAAGTTAATTGAAAATAATTAAAAAATATTATCAAAATTAAAGTTACTGCCTGTGGGGTCAATATGTGTATTATCTCACTGGAATTCAACTAAGTATCTATTTTATGGGTCTTAAATCTTAACAAAAACAAAAAGCATGTTTCCGCCCGGTCTCGAACCGGGGACCTTTCGCGTGTTAGGCGAACGTGATAACCACTACACTACGGAAACTTGTGGTCTTATTTAAAGGGCAAGTACATATAAATAATAACCACCAAATCAACTTAAAAACACAGTGAAACGATTATTTTGATATTGTGTTATTGTCAGGTGGTGTGTCTATATTAAATACAACTTATGGAAATACTAGAAATGTCTTGAATTGTGTATTAGTTTCAAAATGGAAGGTATTGTCTGTTGTGTGAATGGCTGGTTCGGTGAATAGTTCTTTGTCTCCATCTAGAGGTGAATATATTAACCTACACCCAAGGACGCCAACTGAATTTTATATGCCTTTAATATTACTCATAATATGTCTGTTTTCATTTATGTATATGTGTGTAGCTTTTTAGACTATAATGTAATGTGTGTTTTAAGTACATATATTTAATTTTTTTAATATTTTTTTTAGATTTTTTTTTAAGAACACGAACAAACAAGTGAAAAGTGGACACACTAACAGAAGACAAAATAAACAGCTAACATGGCGTACTCTACTTTACAGGTTTCTAAAAACATTGTTTAAACTGTAGGTAAATGTTAAGCAAAAAAAAAAGCAAAAAGGTGTCATGAAGGTCACTTCAGCGCTGTTATATAGTCCAGGAAAGGCTGACATATCCGTTTAAACTTCTCTGCTTTCCCTGAAATCTCATAACAGATTTTCTCCATATATAGCTTTTAAACTAACTCGGTGCATTTAAATTCATATTCACTAAAGAATGTTGAAAAATGTTCACTGTTACCTTTAAAATTAAAGAAAGAATTACATATTCAATTGCCTAACACATTTAGTACAGGGCGGTAAAACATACTACATACTAAACAGTTGGGACACATAAAAAAAAAAATTCAAAAATAAAAAAAATTACTTTTTTTCTACCAGACTAAATAGCAGAAAGTATAGGGACTGGAACACAGGGAAAGTCTGAACAAAACGCGGTCGTAGCACATTAGCTTTGCAGCTCCAGTTACAATGTTTTACACTGTACGTACCTTGCTGTCCTGTTGATCTTTCTTCATAGTACAGGGCCCGCTGGTCCCATTGAGAAAGGAGGATTTTTTCCAAAGAAGCCCTGGCCAAGATAGCAGATACACTGTGTTAACAACATAAAACAACATACAAACGTTTAACAAAAATACATACATACAAGCAACACTCACACTGCTCCTAAATATCCGGGACTGGGCACCATTGCTTCTTGCTTCCACGTCACTATTTCTTAATGCGCACAGTGTTTTGTTTTTTTTGAGCATTTCGCTTATACATTTAGGTTGCGTTCCGAATCTCCTCCTCTTTCTTCTCTCTATTCTACATACTACATCCGACGATAAAAAGAATCTAGTTAGGATGCAGTAGGCATACTATTGGGACATACTTTACTCTCTTATTTCATCATAACATTGCGCCTTGATCTTGCCTCTTGCTTTTATATCCGTCGCATCCCCGTTTGTTTTCATATGGAGGTTGCGTTCCAAATCTCATACTTTCTACTATATAGTATGGTAGAAAAAAGATTTAGGATGTCCCGATTCTTGTGGCCAGATTTAGGATGGTTAGAAGTACCCGGATGTCCTACTTCATGCGGCCAAGATTGTTAGTGTTGAAAAGTGCATCCTATTTGGGCGATTCTGACCCACAATCCAGTGCGCACGTGAAGTGACGTCACATCGACGAAGCCTCCATATGAAAACAAACGGGGATGCGACGGATATAAAAGCAAGAGGCAAGATCAAGGCGCAATGTTATGATGAAATAAAAGAGTAAAGTATGTCCCAATAGAATGCCTACTGCATCCTAACTAGATTATTTTTATCGTCGGATGTAGTATGTAGAATAGAAAAAAGAAAGAGTATGAGATTCGGAACGCAACCGGAGGCTTCGTCGATGTTACCTCACTTCACGTGCGCACTGGATTGTGGGTCAGAATCGCCCAAATAGGATGCACTTTTCAACACTAACAATCTTGGCCGCATGAAGTAGGACATCCGGGTACTTCTAACCATCCTAAATCTGGCCACAAGAATCGGGACATCCTAAATCTTTTTTCTACATACTATATAGCAGAAAGTATGCGATTCGGAACGCAACCATTCTTCCATATGGAGACTCACACACACACTTGCACTTCAACGCTTCCAACATGGCGACCATAGCCTAGCCTACTACTACATATTAGTAAATGCCTAAAGACGTTAATTGGGTTGGAATAAGTTGTCTTTCTCCTCAACATTTACTCACTGCTGGCTAACTCATACCTTTAACGCTATTTGAACACATTTTCTTATGTTACGGACGTCGGCAAAAGTCACTGATAAATCCAACCCACACACGTGGTAATAATAACTAACTGCTAGCATGACATTGCTCGTTCAGACAATTAGCTACAAAATTCGACTTTCTTTGTTCAAAAATACATCTAAAATCATCTTTAAAACATTCCTAACAATCACTACTGCATTCACAACCGAGCCAAAGACAGAAAAAAACAGTTTTATGTACCTGTGGATTGTTGGAGAGTAGTCCAAAGTTGGCTTCGTCTTGCTCCTGCCCGGGCTTGTTCATTAGGCTACTGCGCATGTGCCGAGCTTGTAGCGAAAGGCTTTGTAGTGCCGACAGTAACAAGCAGTTAACAAAACAACAGCGTCATTCACCGACACACTGTTGTATAACTATGATATAAAGAATGTCTAAAAGAATGTTTGAATAGTTCGTTTATTAAAGTACGGTGGAGTTTTAGGGACATTTTGTTGGAAATAAAATAATAATTTCATTTCATTTTCATTTTCATTTAACTTTTATTTATCCTCGAGAGACCAGTTGAGGTGTGACCCTCATTTACAATGACGTCGAGTTCAAAACAAATTCAAAGGAAAAACAACAATACATACACAATATTCAACGCAAATACATCAAATACACAACAACAGGTGAAGAGAAAAACAATTGAAACATTTA
>CM049407.1:2322500-2332500 GCA_026929865.2 Hyperoplus lanceolatus
GGCTATACATTATGTTTCACATCGTAGGCTACAAGCCACATAACGTGGCATTGAATTAGGCTACATATTATAACCATATGAAACAACAATAATTAGATTTTCTTCTTCTTTATTTATAGGCCAGATGTAGGCCTTTTTATTATTTTAACCCCATATTATATCAATGATATATTTCGCAGTTTTTACTTCGTTCTTCCTGCTTCTCTCCACCCCAGAATGTCTGTCCAATGAATGAATGACCTCAGATCATGTGGTTTTGTTGTAATGCTGGTTCACTTGCAAAGAGGTAATATGAAAGTGGACCACACCAAACAAAAAAAATCTAAACTCTATTTGGTCTGGACCAAAGCAAGTGAACTAACGGACTTTCCATGTGTGAATACACCCTTAGTGTTGAACTCATTTATAACATAGCCTGGCTCCGCCCGCCTACCTGCTTCCGCTCAAATTTCATTTTCCCTTCAGTAGTCAGTCTGGGTCTGCGGTATATTCTTAGGTTTTGCCCGGACAGATTTCTGCCGGTCCAATCAGCGAACAGAGGGAGTGGCTCAGAAGCCGGCGTATAACATAACGTCAAGCCCCAAATGTTATGCGATTGGTTGGCAGATCCAGAGTGGCACTGGGCAGATCCAATAGTTTTAAACTTCAACAGACACCTGCCTTCAAGGGAGTGAAAGTTTGCCAATAGAGCAGTTCCAGACCTTCTGTACAAATGAAATGAAGTATTTCTAACCCTATCGACCAGCTATATCATTCTGTACCACTAAATGAAGTACGATGGTCTGGTAGGACCAGGCTATTTATATCCTGCACCCCGGAACCTTTGTGCCTATACCTGTGTACTCCGCCGGGTTGTTCTAATGATTGCTGTACACCTGAATGTCTCTTATATACTTTGGCTGTTATGCTGTGAGCAATGCATGGTTTCAGTAAAGACACTAAACTTTATAGATAGGCGCGACTGTGGCTCAGTTGGTAGAGCGGGTGGGCCGATGATCAAAGGGTTGGAGGTTCGATCCCTGCCCTGCCACCTGTGTCATAGTTGTTGTGTCCTTGGGCAAGACACTTCACCCACCTTGCCTCGTGTGAATGTCGATAGTTAGCCTGCTATCGGTGTATGAATGTGTGTGAATGGTAACGTGGGAAAGGAAAAAACAGGTCTCCCTTGGAAAAGAGTCTCCGGTCTCAATGGGATTTACCTGTATAAATAAAGGTTAAAAAATAAAATAAAAAATGGTTTCATTTGAGTTTCAACTGACTTACAAGCGTGTGTGCATTATTGCCCTCGGGTTACCACAATTACATTAGATTAAGCTGACGCTTTTATCCAAAGCCACCTCCAGTAAGTGCATTCAACCATGAAGGTACGGTTAGAAAGATTGACTTGTATTGCTACGGTCAAGCAGAGGGAATTTGTCTAGCTTTGGGAGCCATACATGACAACCATGAAAACACAAGATAAATGAGCCATATTATTTTTTTTTTAATTTAATTTTAAAGGTGCAGTGTGTAATATGACATCATCAAGAAAGTTCTACAAAGTTCTAGAATGCAACGCTCCCTGGGTAACCCCAACCCTTTAGAATAATAACAGAAGCTACAGTGGCCTTCAAGGACAAGAACAATTCTACATTTTAAACAATGCACCTGATGACATTCCAACCAACATGGATGCCTCCATAAGACTTGCCTGCTCAATGTACAAAATGTAATATTAATATTTGTAATTCTCCGCTCAGGAGGATAATTCAGATTATTGGCAGAGGTGATTTTACACCAATGAGGACATATTTATGAATGAGGATATTGATTTAAGTTAATAAATTACTAAAAATGTTACACAGTGTCCCTTTAAACAATCTTGAAATTTTTCCTTGTTTTAGGGTGAAGAAATCCCAAGAGAGCACAGCCGATAACCCGGATGTAGCAGAAAAATGCTTTACGGAAAATGACACCAGTTACGGCCCCGCCAACGACCATTTCGCCACTACAACCGACATGTACGCGCCTACAGATGAAAAATACGAATCTACGGATGTCCAATTCTCACCTGGAGACAGCAAGTACGCGTCTGAAAACATGGCGTACTCAGAAGAAGCCTACCAGTTTACTTGAAAGACTCGCAAAAGGGTTTTTCAGTTCTGTATGGATTTCGAAAAATGACAAAATAAACAAACACATACCAGCCCCTTTAAACAAGACTTCAACATTAACATAAGTGGACTTTCGGCTCATCCACGGTCTATCCTACGTAGCTTTTGGACAGTGGACTATCTATCTATTTGCGTTCTAGATTAAAAAAGGTAAAAATATGTTGTTTTATGTTGGTTTTCTTTTATCCCGACTGGGAAAAAAAAAAAGCTACAAATATTTGTTTGTAGTTATTTTAATTTTTTTTGATTGTGTTTTCTTAAAGACTCACTTCACCGGTGGAAATATGAAGGTGTATTGAACTCTTGAGATCCTATGTAGAATAAATGTGCAAACATTAACAACTGGGCAGACTGTAGGCTTAGACATTGAGAGCATAAAAACACTCTTTCTGCCTTTTCTCAGGCTAGGATGAACCGATTTCTAAAAAAGTTGCACATTTATACTACATAGGATCTCAGCGTTCAATACACCTTTATATTCCCACTGGTGAAGTAGGTCTTTAAGGTAAAATGCTTCTGATTGTGTGTGGATAGGTGGAAAGATGGTTAGCAGTGAACACACTATAATAATAATAATAATAAATCTGCAAATATAGCGAGATAATCTTTACCAGCTTTTCCAATCTCTCTGCTAGTGATTTGGTAAAAATAGCCTTCGTGTACGTACCTGCAATGTCCTTTTTGAAGTCCTATAGGCCCCCAATCGCAACTAATTTTAATACTGTCAAAATCGTTAGCCTCATAGCATTATTGACTAAATCATATTTACTCTACTCTACTTTTACTCTACATCTACTCTACATCTACTTTACCCTACTCTGTAACCCTTAAAATATGACTTAGGCAATTATGTTATTAGGCTAACGAAAAGTAGATGTAGAATAGAGTAGATGTAGAGTAGATTACATATGATTTAGGTATGATGGAAGTTCTGTTAAGGTTGGAGGTCAACTCAGGTGGAAGAATATTTCAGGAGACTTGGATGAATTATGAAGCGATATTTATTACAGACTTGGCCAAGGAGAACCGGACTGCAACTCTCGTGACTTACACTTCAATTCTGACAAACTCATGCTTAGAGCTGTGTATTAACCTTGCGCTATCTCTATCACCTCCCCGGCTCGGGCACCAAGCGGACCAATGTTTTGGTTCAGAGCTGAACACAGTGAACCATAACATTCTGGAGTAGAAGGAGATGAGACTTTATCTATACAGCTGACCTAAATGTCTCCTAACAGGCTCCAAGGCTGACCTAGAGTCTGAGAGACAGACACACAAGATAGGCATATATGACCTATTAATCTTTCCCATTAATATTACAACTAAAGACCCAAAATTCCCTCACATTAGGCAATTATGCTATGAGGCTAACGATACGATAGTTGCATTTAACCTAAAACTAGTGCATGTCAGTTTGGGACGTGTCACTTAAAATGTTTAGTGGGGCAACATTTTTATTTTACACAGTTTTTTTCAAAATGACTTATCCTAAAAACTTCAAACTCAGCACTGCTCTCCCTTTGGTCTTAAGCAACGCTGCAAGTCACTAGTGCTACTGTTAACTACTAACCTTCACCAGCTTTTCCTTATTACCTGTGGTACTTAAGCAGTATTAAAAACAGCATAACAACAGCCTGCTATGTGCTTTTGAGGTCCTCTAAGGCCCCCAATAACAACTAATTTTAACACAGTCCCATATGTTAGTTGAATTTATACCTAAAACTAGTGCATGTCAGTTTAGGACATGTCACTTTAAAATCTTTAGTGGCGCATTCTCGTCCTTTTTTGGGAGTTTTTTTTAGTTTTCTCCAAAATCGCTAATCCTAAAAACTTCAAACTCAGCACAGCTCTCCCTTTGGTCTTAAGCAACGCTGCAAGTCACTAGTGCTACTGATAACTACTAACCTTCACCAGCTTTTCCTTATCACCTGTGGTACTTAAACAGTATTCTAGTATAAAAACAGTTTAACCTATACTAACATCTAGTATATTAACATCAAAGTTGCTTTCTCACCTGTTAAATTCCCCTGAATATGATTATATCCAGTGTAGGGCTGCAACTAACGATTATTTTGATAATCGATTAATCTGTCGATTATTTTCTCGATTATTAATCGGTTAGTGTTTTTGTCCGTAAAATGTCAGAAAATGGTGAAAAATTGATACATTTTCCAAAGCCCATGTTGACGTCCTCAAATGTATTGTTATGTCCAAAACACACAGATATTTCAGTTTACTGTCATAATAGGATTAAAGAAACCAGAAAATATTCACATTTGAGAAGCTGAAATCAGAGAATTTGGAAATCTTTTATTAAAACATTACTTGAAACGATTAATCGATTATCAAAATAGTTGGCGATTATTTTAGTAATCCATTAATAATCGATTCGTTGATTAATCGTTGCGGCTCTAATCCAGTGAATGTATCTTATTGAAACGTGTATCTGCAAGTTTTTGAAGTTTGAAGTCTCACGAAGACATTGACAAATAAGCAAAGAAGTCACACTTTATCCGTTTAACACTCTCCAGAAAAATGTGAAGAAAAATTCTTCAATCCCCCCCCCGTGATGAATTCTGGGTAATAATAACAACAACACAAGATGGCGATCTTTGGATGGCTTGGAAGTATAAAATGAATTTATAACAAAAAGTTACGCAGTGTAGCTTTAACGGTGAAATATCTTCCGGTAGTTTGGGAACCATATTTTGTTCTTTTTTTTAACGTTCTGGAACTCGCTCTATATTCTGTTTTTATTGATATTATTTTGAAGTCACACATTTAAAACGAAGCAAAATCGAGCTTTATTAGGTTATCGCTGTCCTGAAAAATTTTAAGATTTTATGAATTTCTTTTGTTGCAGTTTTACTTTTATTTTATTTTATTTTGAAATAATATCTCTAGAACTATAAGAAGCATATTTTTTATTTTTTAATGTTCCGGTTCTCGCTCTGTGTTCCGTTTTTATTATAACTGTACGTACTACCGTGTACTTGTTGAAAAGACCGAGATGTGTATATCTGACCCTCCCCACTTTCTGTCTGTTAGTGGAAGGCAGCCCCTGATTGGTTCATGTATTCCTCAATCTAGCCTGCAGTCAGACCGGACCCTCCCCACTTTCTGTCTGTTAGCGGAAGGCAGCCCCTGATTGGTTCATGTTGTCATCAATCTAGCCTCCAGTCAGACCGGACCCTCCCCACTTTCTGTCTGTTAGCGGAAGGCAGCCCCTGATTGGTTCAAGTAGCCATCAAGCTAGCCTCCAGTCAGACCGGACCCTCCCCACTTTCTGTCCGTTAATGTAAGGCAGCCTCTGATTGGTTCATGTGGCTAGATTGATGACTACATGAACCAATCAGGGGCTGCCTTCCACTAACAGACAGGGCCGGGCTCCTCCCCATGATAAATAACCGAATTATTCACAAATAAGCATTTTGTAGAAGCTGATGTCATTTTATAACAATAGTTCAGACCGTATTGAAATGTACACAGATATAAAAAGGGATTTTGATTTGATCGAAAATATCAAATACTTTTCTTTCGTTTAAGATGCAGTGGATTCATATAAGATGTGAGTTAAAGGTGATTCTGGAGAACGCTTGTTGTCAAAATCACTTTTTTGTTAAAATCAGTGAATATCTCCTCATGATCCACTACCTGTCTGTCTGCTACCTGTCTGTCTCCTCATGATCCACTACCTGTCTGTCTGCTACCTGTCTGTCTCCTCATGATCCACTACCTGTCTGTCTGCTACCTGTCTGTCTCCTCATGATCCACTACCTGTCTGTCTGCTACCTGTCTGTACTGTGTGTTGTGTGTGAGTGTGCGCTGGAAAAAAAATTCCGGTGTTAATACACAGCCTAGGCTCTGTAAACGGGCATGTTGCTAGCTACGGTGGGCCCCCTTTGTTTATTGGTTTACAGAGCCTAGGCTGTGTATTAACACTGGATTTTTTTCAGCGCACACACAGTACAGACAGGTAGCGGATCATGAGGAGATATTCACTGATTTTGAGAAAGTGATATTGACTACAAGTGTTCTCCAGAATCACTGACTACACCTTCAATGGAAGTATACAGCTCTGGAAGAAATGAAGAGACCACTCCAAATGTTCAGTGTCTCTCGTTTTACTATTTATAGGCATACGTTTGAGTAGAATGAACATTTTGGTTTCATTCTATAAACTACTGACAACATTTCTACCAAATTCCCCCCTAAATATATTATAAATACATTTCCATTAAGTAATGTAGAGATGAAGATTGAAGAAAAATCCAGACTGGTCTCTTAATTTTTTTTTCTAACCGCCTCTTTGTTCTGATCTCTGTACTTACTGTCAATAGCAGATATTTTGATGTCAGACTAGAGAAAAGTGATGTCAATAATATATTATAAATGAACTCTTTAAAGGTGCAGTGTGTAACTTTGGGTGTGTCAGAGATTTGAACATTTTCTAAGGTATATTCTCATGACTGAATAAACAGACTTTCCTCACAGGAAAATGTGATCCCTGGAACACTGTTTGAAGTCAGAAAGCTTCCTGAAAAGTTACTGTTTCACTGTTGTTGTTTCCAGCAGCAGGGCCCACAGTTTGGTTTACAAACATATTCTAGTCTTACGTTTGGTTACAGGTTCCTAATTTGATTCATGATGATAGAAATATTCAACACTAAGAATGACATGTAGAGAAAATATGTTTAGTAAAGTAACTGCAGGCTCTGTGAATGTAAACAAATCCCCCTCCTCTGAAACTTCACAGTGCACCTTTAAAGTCCATGTATCCTCATGTGAGATGATTGGGTGAATATTTTAGACTTGAATGTTCTGGCTAATTTTCTTTCTTCGGATGTAAATTATACAGAGAGGGCTCATACATATTGTTTAAAGGTGCTACGAGGAACTTTTAAATATTTCTGAAACCGTCTAATTTTTCCTCTGGCGATCATAAATGAAACGAGACCATCAGTGCAAAAGAATGCTATTTTTATATAGTTTTTCTTAATGCCTTTGTCATGGGTATACGCTCACCCAGGAACAACAGCTGGCGTGGTAAAAAACACTACTTGCTTTTGTCCAAAGGGGGGCGCTAGAATTAACACAACCTGAAAGTTCCTCGAAGCACCTTTAAGTAAATTATAAAATACTAAATGGCCTCTTTTGTTCCACCCTCATGGATTGTGTGTGTGCTTAAAGACCTACTTCAGCAGTGGAAATATGAAGGTGTATTGAACTCTGAGATCCTATGTAGTATATAAATGTACAAACATTTTAGAAATCGGTTCATCCTAGCCTGAGAAAAGGCAAAAAGATTGTTTCATGGTCTCACTGTCTAACCCTACATTTTCCCATGCGTGACATCACACATGGGAAAATGTAGGGTTAGGATTAACAGGACAGCTGGGCCAAGGGAAGACTAAGGGAAGAAAAACCTCATTCATTATATTATAATAGTGATTTTATAATGATAGAAAGCTGGTTCCGTATGGGTGAAGTATTCCTTTAAGTGTTTCTTTGACTCAGATTTGACTTTGTGTTTTAGTTGTTGTGTGAAGGAGAGAGATAGATGTGCATTGAGTAAAGAAAATGTGTTAAGAGAATTTGGTTTGTTCATTTGTGTTTTCTTTTAGGCTTGTGTGTGTGTGAATGGTAACGTGGGAAAGGAAAACAGGTCTCCCTTGCAAAAGAGTCTTCTGTCTCAATGGGATTTACCTGTAGAAATAAAGGTTAAAAAAATAAATAAATAAAAAGTCACATTTATGAGTGAGTGATCATCAGTTGTTCTCTGTGCCTTGGTTTAAAGGTGCAGTGTGTAATATGACATCATCAAGAAAGTTTTAGAAAGTTCTAGAATGCAGCGCTCCCTGGGTAACCCCAACCCTTTAGAATAATAACAGAAGCTACAGTGGCCTTCAAGGACAAGAACAATTCTAAATTTTAGACAATGCACCTGATGACATTCCAACTATGACACATTCAAGATGGCGGCACTAGGCTTTGGTCCAAGATATGCAGAAATATGGACATATATGAGACCCTTTCTAAGAAGAAAAAAAAATTCAATCAGCTATCATGCACTAAATTAAATGTACTTATGGATATTATAATTGCTTTTTACAAAATCTGCTAGGAGATAAAACCCAAAATTATACACATTGCAGGTTTAAGGGACTTTAAACAAGACTATTGGGGCCATGGAAAAAAACATATATATTTTAAATTATACACTTAGAAAAAAAAGGAAAGAAAATGGACACAGGGGGCACTGTTACTCTTTACTAGTGCCGGATTATAACAGAGTTTCACTGATTACTATATATATAGAGATATTCACTAAAAAGTTATTGATTACTATATATATATAGATATTCACTAAAAAGTTATTTTTGTCAACAAGCGTTCTCCAGAATCACTGACTACACCTTTTTTTTTTTTTTTTTGCCATTTTTATGCTTTATTGATAGTGTAGAGACAGAGTTGAAATGGGGCAGAGAGGGGAGTGACATGCAGAGAACGACCGCGGGCTGGAATCGGACCGCGGGCCGGAATCGAACCCCGGTCCGCTGCTGGCCGAGGCCCATGGGGGGGGTGGGGGACGCCCTACCAACTGAGCTAAGGGCGCCCCACTGACTACACCTTTAAGTAGACACACTGTCATCTTTCAGAGGGACAGTTCTACACATACAGTACAATACTATTCCATGACTAAACACTAAACACTCAGTTTACAGTACATGGTCCACACACACACTCTCTCTCTCTCTTCCACTCTCTCTCACACTCACACACACACACACACTCTCTCTCACTCTCTCACACTCACACACACACACACACAGACAAACACACACACATACAGAGACACACAAACACAGACAGACCTAAACACACACACACACGCACAGACTCTCTCTCTTCCACTCTCTCTCACACACACACACTCTCTCTCTCTCTCTCTCTCACACACACACTCTCTCTCTCTCTCTCTCTCACACACACACACACAGACACACACACACACACAGTTTACAGTACAGGGCTTTACTTCAGTCCGGTGTCTCGTTCCACTTCCTGTATTAAGTTCAAACATCAGAAGGAAAGAAAGAAGTTTTAATGTCGTCTGATCTCTGGCTGCTCCGTGTGTGTGTGTGTGTGTGTGTGTGTGTGTGTGTGTGTGTGTGTGTGTGTGTGTGTGTGTGTGTGTGTGGCACACACACACCACACACACACTCACACACACACACACACATACACACTGAATGGCTTGAATGTATACCGATATTCATTAATATGCAAAAGTTACGCAGTAGAGCTTTAAAGACAATCTGCAGGAGTTGGAAAATAAAGACGTGCGACGTTAGGACGAAGCAAAGTCACATATTACATTAAACTTTCATTTAATCAACGAGCTTCAGTCTGGTCGTGGGTGTGTGTGTCTCTCTGTGTCTATATGTCTGTCTGTCTGTCTGTCTGTCTGTCTATCTGTGTGTGGGTGAGTGTCTATCTGTGTGTGTCTGTCTGTCTGTCTATCTGTGTGTGTGTCTCTGTGTCTATATGTCTGTCTGTCTGTCTGTCTATCTGTGTGTGGGTGAGTGTCTATCTGTGTGTGTGTCTCTCTGTGTGTCTATATGTCTGTCTGTCTGTCTGTCTATCTGTGTGTGGGTGAGTGTCTATCTGTGTGTGTGTGTCTCTCTGTGTCTATATGTCTGTCTGTCTGTCTGTCTATCTGTGTGTGGGTGAGTGTCTATCTGTGTGTGTGTGTCTCTCTGTGTCTATATGTCTGTCTGTCTATCTGTGTGTGTGTGTGTGTGTCTCTCTGTGTCTATATGTCTGTCTGTCTGTCTGTCTATCTG
>CM049407.1:2357500-2360000 GCA_026929865.2 Hyperoplus lanceolatus
CCTACTCATACTAACGTCCTACTCATACTAACGTCCTACTCATACTAACGTCCTACTCATACTAACGTCCTACTCATACTAAGGTCCTACTCATACTAACGTCCTACTCATACTAACGTCCTACTCATACTAACGTCCTACTCATACTAACGTCCTACTCATACTAACGTCCTACTCATACTAACGTCCTACTCATACTAACGTCCTACTCATACTAACATCCTACTCATACTAACGTCCTACTCATACTAACGTCCTACTCATACTAACGTCCTACTCATACTAACGTCCTACTCATACTAACATCCTACTCATACTAACGTCCTACTCATACTAACGTCCTACTCATATTAACATCCTACTCATACTAACGTCCTACTCATACTAAGGTCCTACTCATACTAAGGTCCTACTCATACTAAGGTCCTACTCATACTAACGTCCTACTCATACTAACGTCCTACTCATACTAACATCCTACTCATACTAACGTCCTACTCATACTAAGGTCCTACTCATACTAAGGTCCTACTCATACTAACGTCCTACTCATACTAACGTCCTACTCATACTAACGTCATACTAACGTCCTACTCATACTAACGTCCTACTCATACTAACGTCCTACTCATACTAAGGTCCTACTCATACTAACATCCTACTCATACTAACGTCCTACTCATACTAACATCCTACTCATACTAACGTCCTACTCATACTAACGTCCTACTCATACTAACGTCCTACTCATACTAACGTCCTACTCATACTAACATCCTACTCATACTAACGTCCTACTCATACTAACGTCCTACTCATACTAACGTCCTACTCATACTAACGTCCTACTCATACTAACGTCCTACTCATACTAACGTCCTACTCATACTAACGTCATACTCATACTAACGTCATACTAACGTCATACTCATACTAACGTCATACTAACGTCCTACTCATACTAACGTCCTACTCATACTAACGTCATACTAACGTCATACTCATACTAACGTCATACTAACGTCCTACTCATACTAACGTCATACTAACGTCATACTCATACTAACGTCATACTAACGTCCTACTCATACTAACGTCATACTAACGTCATACTCATACTAACGTCATACTAACGTCCTACTCATACTAACGTCCTACTCATACTAAGGTCCTACTCATACTAAGGTCCTACTCATACTAACGTCCTACTCATACTAACGTCCTACTCATACTAACGTCATACTAACGTCCTACTCATACTAACGTCCTACTCATACTAACGTCATACTAACGTCCTACTCATACTAACGTCCTACTCATACTAACGTCATACTAACGTCCTACTCATACTAACGTCCTACTCATACTAAGGTCCTACTCATACTAAGGTCCTACTCATACTAACGTCCTACTCATACTAAGGTCCTACTCATACTAACGTCCTACTCATACTAACATCCTACTAACGTCCTACTCATACTAACGTCCTACTCATACTAACATCCTACTCATACTAACATCCTACTAACGTCCTACTCATACTAAGGTCCTACTCATACTAACGTCCTACTCATACTAACGTCCTACTCATACTAACATCCTACTAACGTCCTACTCATACTAAGGTCCTACTCATACTAAGGTCCTACTCATACTAACGTCCTACTCATACTAACGTCCTACTCATACTAACGTCCTACTCATACTAACGTCCTACTCATACTAAGGTCCTACTCATACTAAGGTCCTACTCATACTAAGGTCCTACTCATACTAACGTCCTACTCATACTAAGGTCCTACTCATACTAAGGTCCTACTCATACTAAGGTCCTACTCATACTAAGGTCCTACTCATACTAACGTCCTACTCATACTAAGGTCCTACTCATACTAACGTCCTACTCATACTAAGGTCCTACTCATACTAAGGTCCTACTCATACTAAGGTCCTACTCATACTAACGTCCTACTCATACTAACGTCCTACTCATACTAACGTCCTACTCATACTAAGGTCCTACTCATACTAACGTCCTACTAACGTCCTACTCATACTAACGTCCTACTCATACTAAGGTCCTACTCATACTAACGTCCTACTCATACTAAGGTCCTACTCATACTAAGGTCCTACTCATACTAACGTCCTACTCATACTAACGTCCTACTCATACTAACGTCCTACTCATACTAACGTCCTACTCATGCTAAGGTCCTACTCATACTAACGTCCTACTCATACTAAAGTCCTACTCATACTAACGTCATACTAACGTCCTACTCATACTAACGTCATACTAACGTCCTACTCATACTAAAAGCCTTCTCATATACATTTTGACGTCAATTTGAGTATGTGACGTGTGTATATGGTGTGTGTGTGTGTGTGTGTGTGTGTGTGTGTGTGTGTGTGTGTGTGTGTGTGTGTGTGGTGTGTGTGTGTGTGTGTGTGTGTGTGTGTGTGTGTGTGTGAGTGTGTGCGTCTGTGTGTGTGCCTG
>CM049407.1:2365000-2367500 GCA_026929865.2 Hyperoplus lanceolatus
TGGAGAAAGTGTGAAAGACAAACAGACAGCAGATGTGGTGCAGGCAGGGGGTCTGTCTCATAGATGAATCAGTGTGTCTCACTATGTGTGTGCGTGTGTGTGTGTGTGTGTGTGTGTGTGTGTGTGTGTGTGTGTGTGTGTGTGTGTGTGTGTGTGTGTGTGTGTGTGTGTGTGTGTGTGTGTGTGTGTGTGTGTGTGTGTGTGTGTGTGTGTGTGTGTGTGCTCTCTCATGCTAACTGCTCCCTGTCAAACGCTTTAGATGAACATGGAAGGACAATGCTTCATGTCAGTTGGAGACATTTACAAAGTGTTTTGTTTAGTATGCATATATCGTGCAAAAAAATATTATTTCAGTAATTCAACTTAAAGCTGCAGTGTGTAGAATTTTGGGGTTTTATTTCCTAGCAGATTTTGTAGAAAGTAATTATAATATCCATAAGTACATTTAATTTAGTGCATAATAGCTGAAAAAAAATTTTGAATGATTTTTTCCCCTTAGAAAGGGTCTCATATATGTCCATATTTCTGCATATTTTGGACCAAGGCCTAGTGCCGCCATCTTGAAAGTGTCATAGTTGGAATGTCATCAGGTGCATTGTTTAAAATTTAGAATTGTTCTTGTCCTTGAAGGCCACTGTAGCTTCTGTCATTATTCGAAAGGGTTGGGGTTACCCAGGGAGCGCTGCATTCTAGAACTTTGTAGAACTTTCTTGATGATGTCATATTACACACTGCACCTTTAAAAGGTGAAACTAATATATCATACAGACTCATCACATGCAAAGTGAAATATCTCAAGCCTTTATTTGTTATAATTTTGATCATTATGGCTTACAGCTTATGAATTCAGAATCTCAGAAAATTTGAATATTACATGAAATCAATAAAAAAAGTGATTTTAAATACAGAAATGTTGGCCCTCTATAAAGTATAATCATCCATATGTACTCAGTACTTGGTTTGGGCCCCTTTTTGAATGAATTCTTGCCTCGATTCCAACTCATTCTCCATGATATTTCGTTTATTTAGGTATTATTGGTTAAAGGTGCTCAGAGGAACTTTCAGGTTGTGTTAATTATTAAAGATCAAACTTGTTAATTCTAGCGCCCCTTTAGGACTAAAGTGGTAGTGTTTTTACCACGCCAGCTGTTGTTCCTGGGTGAGCGTATACCCATGACAAAGGCATTAAGAAAAACTATATAAAAATAGCATTCTTTGCACTGATGGTCTCGTTTGCTGTTACATGTAATGTATCATCATCAGAGGAAAAATGAGACTGTTTCAGAAATATTTAAAAGTTCCTTGTAGCTACTTTTAAATGCTTAAAATTTTCCAGCTAAACACACACACACACACACACACACACACACACACACACACACACACACACACACACACACACACACACACACACACACACACACACACACACACACACACATCACACACACACACACAGTAAAGTCTGGGTTCCCATCCAGCATTAAAGCGGAGCAGGCCTTTAGTTTTGGGTTGATATGATTATTCGCACATTTTTCTGATGGTCTGTGTCCCCGGGGATTTGAATCTGATTTCCTTGCCATCTTGCGTCTACACACACACACACACACACACACACACACACACACACACACACACACACACACACACACACACACACACACACACACACACACACACACACACACACACACACACACACACACACACACACACAGTCTGCGTGTCTGTAATGTGACACGCTCATACAACAGATGCCGAGAGTTTTTTTTTTTTTTTTTTTTACATATGTTTGCTTGACCTCGCTGGTCTAATACATATGACACTGCTGGTGAATCTGTCTGTCTGTGTGTCTGTTTGTCTGTCTGTGTGTCTGTCTGTCTGTGTGTCTGTCTGTCTGTCTGTCTGTGTGTCTGTGTGTCTGTCTGTCTGTCTGTCTGTCTGTCTGTGTGTCTGTCTGTCTGTCTGTCTGTGTGTCTGTGTGTCTGTCTGTGTGTCTGTCTGTCTGTCTGTGTGTCTGTCTGTGTGTCTGTGTGTCTGTGTGTCTGTCTGTCTGTGTGTCTGTGTGTCTGTCTGTGTGTATGTCTGTCTGTATGTGTGTCTGTGTGTCTGTGTGTCTGTCTGTCTGTGTGTATGTCTGTCTGTCTGTGTGTCTGTCTGTCGGTCTGTCTGTCTATTGAGGCAGCTGGTCTCATCAACTGACCTCTTACTAAGTGCCTGACCTGGCACCACTTAGCACAGAGCTATAAACTATAAACTGCTAGAAATATAATTCTGACTGAAATCAGAACCTAGGATGCTGTTAAGTTTGGCCTAAAGGACCACAAAATTGGGCTCACACACACACACACACAGACACAGACACAGACACACACACACACACACACACACACAAGCTAATAGCGCCATGATTTGCAGAGAATAATGGCACCCGCAATCTGCCTGTTTTAGCTTTAGTCATATCCACAAAATAATTTGCACAATTTTTTTTTAAGATAAT
>CM049407.1:2372500-2400000 GCA_026929865.2 Hyperoplus lanceolatus
AGGGAATATGTCGAAATGCATGTAAGTCATTATTTGATAATTTAGTATGGTTAAGCATGACTATGAATCATCATAACAACGTTTATAGGTCATAAAAGTCAAAAAGCATCATAGGTCCTCTTTAAAACAAGAAAAAGATTTAGGATGTCCCAATGCATGTGGCCAGGGGTTAGGGAATGCATGTGTCCCAATGCATGTGGTCAGGGGTTAGGGAATGCTCAAACATAGCCGGATGTCCTGCTACATCCGGTGGTGAGAATGCATCTTTCATAATGTATAAAAAATACTAAAAATAACTTTATGAAAAATAAAAGAATGAGTTTGCACAACTTAAATGTGATCCCTTGATTATTGAAATTCGCCAAAGTGATGATAACTGATTTTGATTCAACAAATACAGATCGGTTGGTATCTGGTCCGTTAGTATATGTCTTTCATAGCTGAGGATGTGGTCATTTTTTGGGGTATTTTTCATGAGACAGTTACATTTGCTGCAAAATAAAAATAAAATCACATCCAATCCGGTTGTTTTGGATGTAAAGCTGGTGAGAAACATTTACATTATCCGCTTGACTGACACCTCTCCTTCTCCCTCCTCTCCACAAAGGATTTCATTCAATGTCAAATACATTAACAATATATTTTTTCTTCTTCTTCTTCTTGCAGAGTCACATGCAGAGAACGACCCGGGCTGGATTCTAACCCGGGTCTGCTATGAAGAGGACTGAGACTCTATGTGTGTGTGTGTGTGATTGTGTGTGTGTGTGTGTGTGTGTGTGTGTGTGTGTGTGTGTGTTTGGGGGGGGGGGGGGGGGGGTCTAACCACTAACCACTTCATCACGAGCAGTCCAAAGGATGTGGGTTTGACTCCAGCTCACTGCCCCCATGACCTGCAAACCATTCGAACTTTGGTTGCACTTTTCACTTCTGTGTTTGGAATATTTTTTAATTGAGTTTCCTCTGAGAGTTCATGACCAGACACTTTGGTTGCGTTCCCAATCTCATACTTTCTACTATATAGTTTGGTAGAAAGAAGATTTAGGATGTCCCGATTTTTGTGGCCAGATTTAGGATGGTTAGAAGTACCCGGATGTCCTATTTCATGCGGGCCAAGATTGTTAGTGCTGAAAACTGCATCCTATTTGGGCGATTCTGACCCACAATCCAGTGCGCACGTGAAGTGACGTCACATCGACGAAGCCTCCATATGAAAACAAACGGGGATGCGACGGATATAAAAGCAAGAGGCAAGATCAAGGAGCCATGTTATGATGAAATAAGAGAGTAAAGTATGTCCCAATAGTATGCCTACTGCATCCTAACTAGATTCTTTTTATCGTCGGATGTAGTATGTAGAATAGAACAAAGAAAGAGTATGAGATTCGGAACGCAACCTTACTCTGAACAATCTTCATTTTAAGGAGCAATTTATACGGTGTCCTGTAAGGTCAAATCCGAAAATATTTCAAAACATGGAAGTTGAAAAGTCCAACCAAATGTTTGAATGGTTTGCAGGTCATAACCCACATCCTTTGGATACATGTCCAGTCTGTATTTGTAGAATCAAAATCAGTTATCATCACTTTGGCGGTTTTCAATAATCAAACTGTCACATTTGTTGTGACGGCAGCAACAGACTCTAATCTCCAGTTGCATAAATATTTAAACTTTTCTTTGCCAAAAACCAAATCAAACGAACTCCAGTTCTCAAAGTCCCGAGGTAAACTGTCGCTACAGTTTGAAGCTGGGGTATGTGATTCCAATCTCTATCCCAACTGCTATTTTCTCCCCAAATCCTCCACCCCAGCTTTTTGAAGGTGTGTTTGGAGCGTTGTTTTTTTTAAGTTCAGTTGCAAAAATATTTAAAAAAAAGTGGGAGAAGTCCAAATTAATCTTGAATGAACTTTCTGTCATGTAGACAGTGAGCCGGTGTCAAACCCACAACTGGGCATTTCTGAAAAGGATAACAAAACCATCTTCAGTCCAAACTTACTTACAAAACCAAAGTGCATATAATTAGTTAAAGGTGCAGTGTGTAATATGACATCATCAATAAAGTTCTACAAAGCTCTAGAATGCAACGCTCCCTGGTTAACCCCACCCCTTTTGAATAATAACAGAAGCTACAGTGGCCTTCAAGGACAAGAACAATTCTAAATTCTAAACAATGCACCTGATGACATTCCAAAAACATGGATGCCTCCATAAGACTTGCCTGCTCAATGTACAAAATGTAATATTAATATTTGTAATTCTCCGCTCAGGAGGATAATTCAGATTATTGGCAGAGGTGATTCTACACCAATGAGGACATATTTATGAATGAGGATATTGATTTTAGCCAATAAATTACTTATAATGTTACACAGTGTCCCTTTGATATACATGTTATTGGTGAGGTTATGTTAGATATACTGGAGGCCAATGTAATGCTGAATCAGAGTCTATGCTGCATTAAGGCCGTTTCAGACGGTAGGCGACATTCCGCTTGCGTTGTCGCCTGGCACCGCGGCTTCACTTTGCGCTCCCCGTGTGAAGTGACGGGCGGAGGAGCGCGATTGTGATTTTTCAACTGCCGCGACAAAAAGATAAACAGTTAAACACTCAACTTTTCCAACGGGCCTTACGAGCGCGCGCAAGCGTTCGACGAGCACGGAAGCGACAGTTCCGCGGGAGTGCGCCCGCTTGTCGTGCCGCCTGACAGAACGCCGCGCCTTCTCTCTGCCCGCTCGCCTCTCCATTGACAATGCATTGCCAGGGGCGACAAACGTGTTCCGTCTGAAACGCCCATTAGACTGAACTATTTGTGAGCCATGTTCCCCTCATAATGTCTCCATAAGACTGGTCTTCAATCAGGACTAAACCTAGAACGGTTTCTTGGACATTTTGTCATTTTGTTAGAAATCTATTGGGCTGTTGGTCAGAGATAGAGAGATATTGACCTGCAGACATGGGGCAACACTGTTTGTCTGTGTGTCATTGATTAAAGTTTATCTCAACCGCTACAGCACAATGAACCATGGACCATGGGCACACACACACACACACACACACACACACACACACACACACACACACACACACACACACACACACACACACACACACACACACACACACACAAACACAAACACACACTGACCTGTATGAATGTGTGTGTCTGTACTTTATCTAGTGACCTGAGGAAGTTATTTGTGATAAGGACAGGAAGAGAGTGTGGACACAGGATGAGAAGTTAAAAGAGCAGACACAACACTAGACAGACAGACGGACAGACAGACAGACAGACAGACAGACAGACAGACAGACAGACGGACGGACGGACAGACAGACAGATAGACAGATAGATAGATAGAGCAGACATAGGATTTCTAAGTATGTTTCCAAACAGGCTCTGGTGCACTCAGTTTGTGGTGAGACCATTAACCGGCAGCAGGAAGCAGAAGGTCCTGGGTTTGAATCCCATCCTCGTCACAATTGAAGTTACTTTTACTTTATTCCGCCATGTTTAACTGATGTTTAAGATGAATTTCTACCTTCAAATGTCGGAGATACTTGATTCCCTTAAAATGCGGTTCTATAGTGTAGTGGTCATCACGTCTGCTTTACACGCAGAAGGTCCTGGGTTCAATCCCCAGTGGAACCAAACCTTTAGAAGGCCTTGTTTCCAAAAAGTACTTAATAAAGGAACTGTGAGACCCAGCCTGATCTCACTAGCTTCACAGTAGCCTCGTTTGAGTAGGAGCTGTCTTGCTCAGACCTGCGCAATTATGAAGCGTGTCTTGCTGAGCGCACAGGAAAATGTGCGCACAGCAAGACACGCTTCATAATTGCGCAGGTCTGAGCAAGAAGGCTCCTACTCAAACGAGGCTATTCACTTCTCTCCCACAAATTAGTCTAGACACACACCTTTAAAAAAATTACTGGACCTGCGTTGAGACTCAAAGGATTTTCGTGATGACAAACTTTCGTCTTCATGACAACAGTCTGGACAGTTACTTTTAAACTCATGCTATAAGACGAGGTGACAGAGTGGTTAAGGTGATGGACTGCTAATCCATTGTGCTCTGCACGCGTGGGTTCGAATCCCATCCTCGTTGAGTTAAGCTTTAGTCTGCCATGTTAACATCTTTACAAGCTAACATGTGAGCCAGGTGGAAACACAACAAGCAGACCGAGACCTTGTTGAAGAGGACGTCTCTTGGACTAAATGAGCTCCCGTAGCCAGCTAGCTTTGCATTATGGGATGAGGAAGACATTCTACTTCCTGGAGTTTCTTTCTGTAGTTTTCTCACATGTAAATTCTGAGCGATTGTAGAGCAGTTCAGGAACTACGTTATTACTTCAGACACATCTGACCAACGACCAAGAAGCCGCAGAAGGAGGATTTTGTACCTTCAAAAGTCTGTAAATATGTGGTTCTATAGTGTAGTGGTCATCACGTCTGCTTTACACGCAGAAGGTCCTGGGTTCAATCCCCAGTGGAACCAATGATTTATAAGCCTTGTTTCTAAGGTATGGATTGGAACTGAACTCAAGAGTTTCACATTTGTATCTGTCCCTCAAATCAGTCGGGACTTTCTCCAATCTCCATGGAGGGTAATTGCTTTAAAAAAATGACCGGCCCAACTTTGTACCCTGTTGTCACTATTCATGAAATAAGGATGAACAGTAACTTTAATCCTGCTGTTGCAAGACGAGGTGACCGAGTGGTTAAGGTGATGGACTGCTAATCCATTGTGCTCTGCACTCGTGGGTTCGAATCCCATCCTCGTCGAGTTAAACTTTAATCTGCCATGTTAACATCTGTGAGCCAGGTGGAAACAAAACATGTGGACTGAGATCTTGTTGAAGAGGAGTACTCTTGGACTAAATGAGCTCCCGTAGCCAGCAAGCTTTGCATTATGGGATGAGGAAGACCTTCTACTTCCTGGAGTTTCTTTCTGTAGTTTTCTCACATGTAAATTCTGAGCGATAGTAGAGCAGCTCAAGAACTACGTTATTGCTTCAGACACATCAGACTATCGACCAAGAAGCTGAAGAAGGAGGATTTTGTACCTTCAAAAGTCTGTACATATGTGGTTCTATAGTGTAGTGGTCATCACGTCTGCTTTACACGCAGAAGGTCCTGGGTTCAATCCCCAGTGGAACCAATGATTTATAAGCCTTGTTTCCAAGGAGTTGTTTTGTTTGGAAGGGTAACATTAGCTTGGTCCGACCGCTTTCGCCAATCTCCTTAGAGGGTTGACCTTTAACAGAGGGACCGGGCCAATCAGGTAAGACTTCTGACCTAATGTTCTTCTTCATAACAACAGGCTGGACAGTCACTTTAGATCTGCTGATATAAGACGAGGTGACCGAGTGGTTAAGGTGATGGACTGCTAATCCATTGTGCTCTGCACGTGTGGGTTCAAATCCCATCCTCGTCGAGTTAAGCTTTAGTCTGACATGTTAACGTCTTTACAAGCTAACACGTGAGCTAAGTGGGAATGCACCAAGCTAACCGAGACCTTGTTGGAACCAATGACTTACAAGCCTTGTTTCTAAGGTACGGACTGGAACAAAACTCAAGAGCTTCACATTTGTATCTGTCCCTCAAATCAGTCTGGACTCTTTCCAATCTCCCTTTCAAAAAATGATCGCCCCAACTTTTGACCCAGTTGTCACTGTTCATGAAATAAGACTGGATGGTGACTTTAGATCAGCTGATGCCAGACAAGGTGACCGAGTGGTTAAGGTGATGTACTGTTAATCCATTGTGCTCTGCACGCGTGGGTTCGAATCCCATCCTCGCCGTAGTTTAATATAACTTTATTCTGCCATGTTGACAACAAGTTCATGTTTACAACGATGTTAACTTGTGAGAAGGTCCTGGGTTCAATGCAGTGAACCAATGATTATACGCACTGATTCAGCAATCTGCACCAAACTAGCAGACCGAGACCTTGTTGAAGAGGAGTTCTCTTGGACTAAATGAGCTCCCGTAGCCAGCTAGCTTTACATTATGGGATGAGAAAGACCTTCTACTTCCTGGAGTTTCTTTCTGTAGTTTTCTCACATGTAAATTCTGAGCGATTGTAGAGCAGCTCAGGAACTACATTATAGCTTCAGACACATCTGACTAACATCCAAGAAGCTGAAGAAGGAGGATTTTGTACCTTCAAAAGTCTTTACATATGTGGTTCTATAGTGTAGTGGTCATCACTTCTGCTTTACACGCAGAAGGTCCTGGGTTCAATCCCCAGTGGAACCAATGATTTATAAGCCTTGTTTCCAAGGAGTTGTTTTGTTTGGAAGGGTAACATTAGCTTGGTCCGACCGCTTTCGCCAATCTCCTTAGAGGGTTGACCTTTAACAGAGGGACCGGGCCAATCAGGTAAAACTTCTGACCTAATGTTCTTCTTCATAACAACAGGCTGGACAGTCACTTTAGATCTGCTGATATAAGACGAGGTGACCGAGTGGTTAAGGTGATGGACTGCTAATCCATTGTGCTCTGCACGCGTGGGTTCGAATCCCATCCTCGTCGAGTTAAGCTTTAGTCTGACATGTTAACGTCTTTACAAGCTAACACGTGAGCTAAGTGGGAATGCACCAAGCTAACCGAGACCTTGTTGGAACCAATGACTTACAAGCCTTGTTTCTAAGGTACGGATTGAAACAAAACTCAAGAGCTTCACATTTGTATCTGTCCCTCAAATCAGTCTGGACTCTTTCCAATCTCCCTTTCAAAAAATGATCGCCCCAACTTTTGACCCTGTTGTCACTGTTCATGAAATAAGACTGGATGGTAACTTTAGATCAGCTGATGCCAGACGAGGTGACCGAGTGGTTAAGGTGATGGACTGCTAATCCATTGTGCTCTGCACGCGTGGGTTCGAATCCCATCCTCGTCGAGTTAAACTTTAATCTGCCATGTTAACATCTCTATAGCCTTAACATGTGAGCTAGGTGGGAATGCAGCAATCGCACTCTGCACCAAACAAGCGGACCGAGACCTTGTTGAAGAGGAGGTCTCTTGGACTAAATGAGCTCCCGTAGCCGCTAGCTTTGCATTATGGGATGAGAAAGACCTTCTACTTCCTGGAGTTTCTTTCTGTAGTTTTCTCACATGTAAATTCTGAGCGATTGTAGAGCAGCTCAAGAACTACGTTATTGCTTCAGACACATCTAACCAACGACCAAGAAGCTGAAGAAGGAGGATTTTGTACCTTCAAAAGTCTGTACATATGTGGTTCTATAGTGTAGTGGTCATCACGTCTGCTTTACACGCAGAAGGTCCTGGGTTCAATCCCCAGTGGAACCAATGATTTATAAGCCTTGTTTCCAAGGAGTTGTTTTGTTTGGAAGGGTAACATTAGCTTGGTGCGACCGCTTTCTCCAATCTCCATAGAGGGTTGACCTTTAACAGAGGGACCGGGCCAATCAGGTAAAACTTCTGACCTAATGTTCTTCTTCATAACAACAGGCTGGACAGTCACTTTAGATCTGCTGATATAAGACGAGGTGACCGAGTGGTTAAGGTGATGGACTGCTAATCCATTGTGCTCTGCACGCGTGGGTTCGAATCCCATCCTCGTCGAGTTAAGCTTTAGTCTGACATGTTAACGTCTTTACAAGCTAACACGTGAGCTAGGTGGAAATGCAGCAAGCTAACCGAGACCTTGTTGGAACCAATGACTTACAAGCCTTGTTTCTAAGGTACGGATTGAAACAAAACTCAAGATCTTCACATTTGTATCTGTCCCTCAAATCAGTCTGGACTCTTTCCAATCTCCCTTTCAAAAAATGATCGGCCCAACTTTTGACCCTGTTGTCACTGTTCATGAAATAAGGCTGGACGGTAACTTTAGATCAGCTGATATAAGACGAGGTGACCGAGTGGTTAAGGTGATGGACTGCTAATCCATTGTGCTCTGCACGCGTGGGTTCGAATCCCATCCTTGTCGAGTTAAACTTTAGTCTGCCATGTTAACATCTCTATAGCCTTAACATGTGAGCTAGGTGGGAATGCAGCAATCGTACTCTGCACCAAACAAGCGGACCGAGACCTTGTTGTAGAGGATGTCTCTTGGACTAAATGAGCTCCCGTAGCCGCTAGCTTTGCATTATGGGATGAGAAAGACCTTTTACTTCCTGGAGTTTCTTTCTGTAGTTTTCTCACATGTAAATTCTGAGCGATTGTAGAGCAGCTCAGGAACTACGTTATTGCTTCAGACACATCTGACCAATGACCAAGAAGCTGAAGAAGGAGGATTTTGTACCTTCAAAAGTCTGTACATATGTGGTTCTGTAGTGTAGTGGTCATCACGTCTGCTTTACACGCAGAATGTCCTGGGTTCAATCCCCAGTGGAACCAATGATTTATAAGCCTTGTTTCCAAGGAGCTGTTTTGTTTGGAAGGGTAGCATTAGCTTGGTCCGACCGCTTTCTCCAATCTCCTTAGAGGGTTGACCTTTAACAGAGGGACCGGGCCAATCAGGTAAAACTTCTGACCTAATGTTCTTCTTCATAACAACAGGCTGGACAGTCACTTTAGATCGGCTGATGCCAGACGAGGTGACCGAGTGGTTAAGGTGATGGACTGCTAATCCATTGTGCTCTGCACGCGTGGGTTCGAATCCCATCCTCGTCGAGTTAAACTTTAATCTGCCATGTTAACATCTCTATAGCCTTAACATGTGAGCTAGGTGGGAATGCAGCAATCGCACTCTGCACCAAACTAGCATACCGAGACCTTGTTGTAGAGGAGGTCTCTTGGACTAAATGAGCTCCCGTAGCCGCTAGCTTTGCATTATGGGATGAGAAAGACCTTCTACTTCCTGGAGTTTCTTTCTGTATTTTTCTCGCGTGTACTTTCTGAGCGATTGTAGAGCAGCTCAGGAACTACGTTATTGCTTCAGACACATCTAACCAATGACCAAGAAGCTGAAGAAGGAGGATTTTCTACCTTCAAAAGTCTGTACATATGTGGTTCTATAGTGTAGTGGTCATCACGTCTGCTTTACACGCAGAAGGTCCTGGGTTCAATCCCCAGTGGAACCAATGATTTAAAAGCTTCATGGATCGGTAGCTTCCATTTGTTTCTCTCCTGTAAATCAGTCTTGACTTTCTCCAATCTTCATGGAGGGTACAGAGCCCTTTAGAAAATTCACCTGGCAAATCAGGGCCTAAATGTAGACCCTGTTGTCACTGTTCATAACAACAGGCTGGACAGTAACTATAGATCAGCTGATATAAGACGAGGTGACCGAGTGGTTAAGGTGATGGACTGCTAATCCTTTGTGCTCTGCAGGCGTGGGTTCGAATCCCATCCTCGTCGTAGTTTAATATAACTTTATTCTGCCATATACGTGACAACAAGTTCCAATTGTTTCGTCGCGAACGATGTTAACTTAAGCTACACGCAGAAGGTCCTGGGTTCAATCCCCAGTGGAACCAATGATTTATACGCTAACATGAGAATGCAGCAATCGCACTCTGCACCAAACTAGCATACCGAGACCTTGTTGAAGAGGAGTTCTCTTGGACTAAATGAGCTCCCGTAGCCAGCTAGCTTTGCATTATGGGATGAGGAAGACCTTCTACTTCCTGGAGTTTCTTTCTGTAGTTTTCTCACATGTAAATTCTGAGCGATTGTAGAGCAGCTCAGGAACTACATTATAGCTTCAGACACATCTGACCAACGACCAAGTAGCTGAAGACGAACGATTTTGTACCTTCAAAAGTCTGTACATATGTGGTTCTATAGTGTAGTGGTCATCACGTCTGCTTTACACGCAGAAGGTCCTGGGTTCAATCCCCAGTGGAACCAATGATTTATAAGCCTTGTTTCCAAGGAGTTGTTTTGTTTGGAAGGGTAACATTAGCTTGGTGCGACCGCTTTCTCCAATCTCCATAGAGGGGTGACCTTTAACAGAGGGACCGGGCCAATCAGGTAAAACTTCTGACCTAATGTTCTTCTTCATAACAACAGGCTGGACAGTCACTTTAGATCTGCTGATATAAGACGAGGTGACCGAGTGGTTAAGGTGATGGACTGCTAATCCATTGTGCTCTGCACGCGTGGGTTCGAATCCCATCCTCGTCGAGTTAAGCTTTAGTCTGCCATGTTAACGTCTTTACAAGCTAACACGTGAGCTAGGTGGAAATGCAGCAAGCTAACCGAGACCTTGTTGGAACCAATGACTTACAAGCCTTGTTTCTAAGGTACGGATTGAAACAAAACTCAAGAGCTTCACATTTGTATCTGTCCCTCAAATCAGTCTGGACTCTTTCCAATCTCCCTTTCAAAAAATGATCGGCCCAACTTTTGACCCTGTTGTCACTGTTCATGAAATAAGACTGGATGGTAACTTTAGATCAGCTGATGCCAGACGAGGTGACCGAGTGGTTAAGGTGATGGACTGCTAATCCATTGTGCTCTGCACGCGTGGGTTCGAATCCCATCCTCGTCGTAGCTGAATTCACTTTAAGTCTGCCATGTTAACATCTCTACAAGCTAACATATGAGCTAGGTGGGATCAATGCAGCAATCGTACTTTGCAGCAAACTAGCCGACCGAGACCTTTTTGAAGAGGAGGTCTCTTGGACTAAATGAGAAAGACCTTCTACTTCCTGGAGTTTCTTTCCGTAGTTTTCTCACATGTAAATCCTGAGCGATTGTAGAGCAGCTCAGGAACTACGTTATCTCTTCAGAAACATCTAACCAACGACCAAGAAGCTGAAGAAGGAGGATTTTGTACCTTCAAAAGTCTGTACATATGTGGTTCTATAGTGTAGTGGTCATCACGTCTGCTTTACACGCAGAAGGTCCTGGGTTCAATCCCCAGTGGAACCAATGATTTATAAGCCTCATTTCCAAGGAGCTGTTTTGTTTGGAAGGGTAACATTAGCTTGGTGCGACCGCTTTCTCCAATCTCCATAGAGGGTTGACCTTTAACAGAGGGACCGGGCCAATCAGGTAAAACTTCTGACCTAATGTTCTTCTTCATAACAACAGGCTGGACAGTCACTTTAGACCTGCTGATATAAGACGAGGTGACCGAGTGGTTAAGGTGATGGACTGCTAATCCATTGTGCTCTGCAAGCGTGGGTTCGAATCCCATCCTCGTCGAGTTAAGCTTTAGTCTGCCATGTTAACGTCTTTACAAGCTAACACATGAGCTAGGTGGAAATGCAGCAAGCTAATCGAGACCTTGTTGGAACCAATGACTTACAAGCCTTGTTTCTAAGGTACGGATTGAAACAGAGAACTCAAGAGCTTCACATTTGTATCTGTCCCTCAAATCAGTCTGGACTCTTTCCAATCTCCCTTTCAAAAAATGATCGGCCCAACTTTTGACCCTGTTGTCACTGTTCATGAAATAAGACTGGATGGTAACTTTAGATCAGCTGATGCCAGACGAGGTGACCGAGTGGTTAAGGTGATGGACTGCTAATCCATTGTGCTCTGCACGCGTGGGTTCGAATCCCATCCTCGTCGAGTTAAACTTTAGTCTGCCATGTTAACATCTCTATAGCCTTAACGTGAGCTAGGTGGGAATGCAGCAATCGCACCCTGCACCAAACAAGCGGACCGAGACCTTGTTGTAGAGGAGGTCTCTTGGACTAAATGAGCTCCCGTAGCCGCTAGCTTTGCATTATGGGATGAGAAAGACCTTCTACTTCCTGGAATTTCTTTCTGTATTTTTCTCGCGTGTACTTTCTGAGCGATTGTAGAGCAGCTCAGGAACTACGTTATTGCTTCAGACACATCTGACCAATGACCAAGAAGCTGAAGAAGGAGGATTTTATACCTTCAGAAGTCTGTTCATATGTGGTTCTATAGTGTAGTGGTCATCACGTCTGCTTTACACGCAGAAGGTCCTGGGTTCAATCCCCAGTGGAACCAATCATTTAAAAGCTTCATGGATCGGTAGCTTCCATTTGTTTCTCTCCTGTAAATCAGTCTTGACTTTCTCCAATCTTCATGGAGGTTACAGAGCCCTTTAGAAAATTCACCTTGCAAATCAGGGCCTAAATGTAGACCCTGTTTAGCCTGGCTCCGCCCGCCCGCCTACTTCCGGCCAAATTTTATTTTCCCTTCAGTAGTCAGTCTGGGTGTACAGCCCATTTCCCAGTTTTGCTGGAGATTCGACAGCCGGTCCAATCAGCGAACAGAGCGAGTGGCTGAGAACGATGACGTCGAAGTCGCGCTCCTGTTTCAGTTGCCAGAAGCCGGCTCATGACACACGTGACGACCAAACGTTATGCGATTGGTTGGCTAATCCAGAGTGGCACTGGGCAGATCCAATAGTTTTAAACTTTAACAAACACCCGCCTCCATGAGTTAATGTTTGCCAATTAAAGCACTGCCAGACCTTCTGTACAAATGAAATGAAGTACGATGGTCTGGTAGCACCAGGCTAGACCCTGTTGTCACTGTTCATAACAACAGGCTGGACAGTAGCTATAGATCAGCTGATATAAGACGAGGTGACCGAGTGGTTAAGGTGATGGACTGCTAATCCATTGTGCTCTGCACGCGTGGGTTCGAATCCCATCCTCGTCGAGTTAAGCTTTAGTCTGACATGTTAACGTCTTTACAAGCTAACACATGAGCTAAGTGGGAATGCAGCAAGCTAACCGAGACCTTGTTGGAACCAATGACTTACAAGCCTTGTTTCTAAGGTACGGATTGAAACAAAACTCAAGAGCTTCACATTTGTATCTGTCCCTCAAATCAGTCTGGACTCTTTCCAATCTCCCTTTCAAAAAATGATCGCCCCAACTTTTGACCCTGTTGTCACTGTTCATGAAATAAGGCTGGATGGTAACTTTAGATCAGCTGATGCCAGACGAGGTGACCGAGTGGTTAAGGTGATGGACTGCTAATCCATTGTGCTCTGCACACGTAGGTTCGAATCCCATCCTCGTCGAGTTAAGCTTTAGGCTGTGTCTTGATTCAGGGGTTGCAGCCTTAGTAGGACGCAGCCTCGCGGTCTATGAAGGCTATAGCCTATGAAGGCAGATTTTAAGGCCGGTTTTGAGGCCAACGAGCCTTGTTAAACGGGACGGTCTCCGCAGGTCTCCGTTTACGAGCATTTCCGGTTTACGTAACAAGCCGTTACCTTGCGTGACGACTCGCCGCTCCTGTGCTGCCTAGCAACCCTGATTGCTGCCAACGGAGACAGCCCTGTCAATGGAGGAAAAAAGAAAAAGAAGTTGCCTACCAGACGAAAAGAAAAAAAAGTACAAGAAAAAAAGAAAGGAATATAAAAGTTAAGAAGATGGAGCAACACGTTGCTGTTTTGTTAATTTTTATTTTATTGTATGCCATCTCTGAAAAAAACGCAATGAATCATGGGATATGTTGGGCCACGAAGGATACATCTGATGCAGCCTTCAAAACTGCTTCAAAACCGTGAAATGAAGGCTGCATTTCACGACCGCATATGAGGAGCCTTGCAAATGGGACAGCCTTTGCGCGCCGCTATGACGCAATCGGTCTTCAAATGCAGCCTACGAGGCCGGTTCCAAGACCGCAACCCCTGAATCAAGACACAGCCTTATTCTGCCATTTTAACATCTCTATAGCCTTAACGTGAGCTAGGTGGGAATGCAGCAATCACACTCTGCACCAAACTAGCATACCGAGACCTTGTTGAAGAGGAGTTCTCAGGACTAACTGAGCTCCCGTAGCCAGCTAGCTTTGCATTATGGGATGAGGAAGACCATCTTCTTCCTGGAGTTTCTTTCTGTATTTTTCTCGCGTGTAAATTCTGAGCGATTGTAGAGCAGTTCAGGAACTACGTTATTGCTTCAGACACATCAGACTAACGGCCAAGAAGCTGAAGAAGGAGGATTTTCTACCTTCAGAAGTCTGTACATATGTGGTTCTATAGTGTAGTGGTCATCACGTCTGCTTTACACGCAGAAGGTCCTGGGTTCAATCCCCAGTGGAACCAATGATTTAAAAGCTTCATGGATCGGTAGCTTCCATTTGTTTCTCTCCTGTAAATCAGTCTTGACTTTCTCCAATCTCCATAGAGGGTTGACCTTTAACAGAGGGACCGGGCCAATCAGGTAAAACTTCTGACCTAATGTTCTTCTTCATAACAACAGGCTGGACAGTCACTTTAGATCTGCTGATATAAGACGAGGTGACCGAGTGGTTAAGGTGATGGACAGCTAATCCATTGTGCTCTGCACGCGTAGGTTCGAATCCCATCCTCGTCGAGTTAAGCTTTAGTCTGACATGTTAACGTCTTTACAAGCTAACACGTGAGCTAGGTGTAAATGCACCAAGCTAACCGAGACCTTGTTGGAACCAATGACTTACAAGCCTTGTTTCTAAGGTACGGTTTGAAACAAAACTCAAGAGCTTCACATTTGTATCTGTCCCTCAAATCGGTCTGGACTCTTTCCAATCTCCCTTTCAAAAAATGATCGCCCCAACTTTTGACCCTGTTGTCACTGTTCATGAAATAAGACTGGATGGTAACTTTAGATCAGCTGATGCCAGACGAGGTGACCGAGTGGTTAAGGTGATGGACTGCTAATCCATTGTGCTCTGCACGCGTGGGTTCAAATCCCATCCTCGTCGTAGCTGGATTTAACTTTAGTCTGCCATGTAAATATCTTTACAAATTAACATGTGAGCCAGGTGGGAATGGAGCAATCATACTTTGCACCAAAGCAGACCAAACAAGCTCATGTAGCCAGCTATCTTTGCATTATGGGATTAGAAAGATAATTTACTTCCTGGAGTTTCTTTCTGTAGTTTTCTCGCATGTAAATTCTGAACAATTACAGAGCTTGCTTCACAAGTTTGTTCAAATAGAAGATATTAGCTTGTAGAAACATAAACATGTCAAAAATGAAACAGAATGCATCCTAACTAGATTCTTTTTATCGTCGGATGTAGTATGTAGAATAGAAAAAAGAAAGAGTATGCGATTCGGAATGCAACCATAGACATGAAACAGAAGATAAATTAAACTACGACGAGGATGGGATTCGAACCCACGCGTGCAGAGCACAATGGATTAGCAGTCCATCACCTTAACCACTCGGTCACCTCGTCTTATATCCAGCATGCTGTCATGGAAACGAAGGTAAGGTCAGAAGTTTGACCAAGTCCCTCTTTTAAACGTCATCATCTCCATGGAGATTTGAGAAAGTAGTCTCACCAAGGTAGTGTTACCGTTTAGCCACAAACAAAGCATTGGTTCCACCGGGGATTGAACCCAGGACCTTCTGCGTGTAAAGCAGACATGATGACCACTACACTATAGAACCACATTTAATGAAAAAAAACATGTATCTTGAGATGTTTTGATATAGAAAATCTTGCTCCTTCTTCAGCTAAATGAACTACAAACATGGTGTGTTTCTCATCTCCCTCGACGGTAGCCTCAATGAGCTTCACACTGTATTTGTTTCTCTCCCACAGATCTGGAGTTTCTCTAATCTCTGTGGGGAGGAGCCTGTCAAAAAATTACCGGTCCAATCAGGGCCTGTGTTCTACTTCATGACAAGACGAGGTGACCGAGTGGTTAAGGTGATGGACTGCTAATCCATTGTGCTCTGCACGCGTGGGTTCAAATCCCATCCTCGTCGTTGTTAAATATAACTTTATTCTGCCATATACGTGTCAACAAGTTCAAATTGTTTCGTCGTGAACGATGTTAACCTCAGCTACACGCAGAAGGTCCTGGGCTCAATTCCCAGTGGAACCAAAGGCATGTTTCACACCTTCCTTGTCTGCTTAGGTACGGAACAGTGCTGCCGATCCTGTTAGGGTCCATAATGCAAAGCGTTACTGCATACAGGAGATTTTTTTGTAAAAACTCAGTTCGAATCCCATCATTATGGTTGTTAGCTTCAATTAAAAATAAAGGTAACTTCAGTTACTACGAGGATCGGATTCAAACCCACGCGTGCAGAGCACAATGGATTAGCAGTCCATCACCTTAACCACTCGGTCACCTCGTCTTATAGCCAGCCTGTTGTCATGAACAGTGACAACAGGGTCTAAACACGGGACCTGATTGGACCGGTCATTTTTCTAAAGGGCTCCGTCCCCTACATGGAGATCAGAAAAAGTCCAGACTGATTTACAGGAGAGAAACAAATGGAAGCTTCCGATCCGTACCACAAAGCTTTTGAATATCTGGAACAAACTCCCAGAAAACTTGAGGTCTGCTGCAACTCTCAGTTATTTTAAATCGAGTCTGAAGACTTTTTTGTTTCCATTTTAACGTGCAATTTTTATTTTATTTTCTTCTTTTATTCACTTTTAAATGTTTTATAATGTGTTTTATGTATTTTAATCTTGCCCCTGTAAAGCACTTTGAGTGGCCTTGTGTCTGAATTGTGCTATAGAAATAAACTTGCCTTGAATCATTGGTTCCACTGGGGATTGAACCCAGGACCTTCTGCGTGTAAAGCAGACGTGATGACCACTACACTATAGAACCACATATGTACAGACTTTTGAAGGTACAAAATCCTCCTTCTTCAGCTTCTTGGTCGTTGGTCAGATGTGTCTGAAGTAATAACGTAGTTCCTGAGCTGCTCTACAATCGCAAATAATATACACGCGAGAAAACTACAGAAAGAAACTCCAGGAAGTAGATGGTCTTCCTCATCCCATAATGCAAAGCTTGCGGCTACGGGAGCTCATTTAGTCCAAGAGAACTCCTCTTCAAAAAGGTCTCGTTTGCTGTGCTCACATGACTTGTTACCTTGTAGACGCGTAAACATGGCAGACATGAAACAGAAGATAAATTTAGCAACGACGAGGATGGGATTTGAACCCACAATGGATTAGCAGTCCATCACCTTAACCACTCGGTCACCTCGTCTTGTCATGAAGTAGAACACAGGCCCTGATTGGACCGGTAATTTTTTGACAGGCTCCTCCCCACAGAGATTGGAGAACGTCCAGATCTGTGAGAGAGAAACAAACACAGTGTGAAGCTCATTGAGGCTACCGTCTAGGGAGATGAGAAACACACAACTTTATCCAATCGCCATGTAGAGTAGAATTTAAAAAATGACTAGGCCAATCAGGGTTCATGTTATCACCAAATGTTCGTCTTTATGACTCTCTTCGTATATGACGAGGTGACCGAGTGGTTAAGGTTAAGGCTCTGCACGCGTGGGTTCGAATCCCATCCTCGTCGTGGTAGAACTTTAGTCGCTGTGTTGTAAATGCAATTAAAACAAAGCCCACAAAATGAAAAACACATATCTCCAAATGTTTGAAGGTAAAAAATAAATCTTTCTCCTTCTTCAAAATAAACTCTTTGTCAAAAGTATAAACTTCTAAAGCACTTACATCATCTAAACTTTCCATAATCACTCAGGTTCATCCAACATCTAGATTTTCCATTTTTAAAGGGACGCAAATGTACATATAATTAGTTAAAGGTGCAGTGTGTAATATGACATCATCAAGAAAGTTCTACAAAGTTCTAGAATGCAACGCTCCCTGGGTAACCCCACCCCTTTAGAATAATAACAGAAGCTACAGTGGCCTTCAAGGACAAGAACAATTCTACATTTTAAACAATGCACCTGATGATATTCCAACCAACATGGATTCCTCCATAAGACCTGCCTGCTCAATGTACAAAATGTAATATTAATATTTGTAATTCTCCGCTCAGGAGGATAATTCAGATTATTGGCAGAGGTGATTTTACACCAATGAGGACATATTTATGAATGAGGATATTGATTTTAGCTAATAAATTACTTAAAATGTTACACAGTGTCCCTTTAAGTTAATTGCTAACTTTACATATTAGTGCAAAACTGCAAACATTTAAAAAAAAAAAAATTCATAAAATAATCCTCACTGCGACATGACACACACACACACACACACACACACACACACACACACACACACACACACACACACACACACACAGAGACTGAGGAGAAGGAGACAGTGTCTAGGCGATCGAGATTTATTATGTATGAAGATAAGAAACACTCCGACATGTTCAGACCACACACCATGAACACAGGAGATAACACACACACACACAAACACACACACGCACGCACACACGCACGCACACACACACACACACACACACACTTCAAAAGCCCGGGCTGGCTGGGATCACTGCTGGCCTCTTGACCTGTGACCTCCAACTCTTCTTTCTCCCGTCGCGTCGCGTCTCTGTCTTTCATCTCAATTACATGTTTCATTTTCGCATTTTTCCCTTGAAATCGGACTTCATACTTTTGACTTTTCTTTAAACCTGCAGTGTGTGGAATTTTGGGATTTTTTTCATAGCAGACTTGTTAGAAATGAATTATAATATCCATAAGTAAGTACGTTTAATTTAGTGCACTTAGCTCAGTTGGTAGGGCGTCCCCCCCCATGGGCCTCAGCCAGCAGCGGACCCGGGTTCGATTCCAGCCCGCTGTCGTTCTCTGCATGTCACTCCCCTCTCTGCCCCATTTCAACTCTGTCTCTGCACTGTCAATAAAGCATAAAAATGCCAAAAATAAATATTTAGTGCATAATAGCTGAAAAAAAAAATATATTTTTTTCCCCTTAGAAATGGTCTCTTATATCTCCGTATTTCTCCCTACCATGGACCAAGGCATGGGCGCCGCCATTTCAAAAGCGTCATAGTTGGAATGTCATCAGCTCTACAGAAGCACAGAATGGAACAGTTGGCCACACTGTGTCCATCAGAACTACCAGCTGGAATGTTCTTGAAGAATTTCTGTTGCTTCTCTGAACGGGAGCCATAGAGACGGACTGTTGTGATGATTTCATATTACACACTGCACCTTTATTTATTTATTTATTTATTTATTATTCTTTCGGACAATTCCACACAATACACAATTTTCTCTTGAAAATATTCATACATCATACTTTGTGTTGTCCGAAGGGAGACGGAAGAAGCCAAAGGCTTATCAGGTACCGCCCCCATTTTCATCAAATTCGAATTCAGATACACAGTTACTGTTACAGAAAATAAAAATAAAACAAAAAACATTTTTTTTTTATATATAGCTATATATATATATATACATACATACATATATACACATATATATATATACACATATATACACATACATACACATACATTTTTTTTTTTTTTTTTTTTAAGAATCTGCAGTCCAATACACAATCAATTTTAATGTAATTGCTTCAGCTTTTAAGATCAGTTCAGCACAGTTCAGTTTCTCTGTGACAATGCCAAGTGTATAAAGTGTGAAGTGGCCTTGTATTTGGCCTGTTCCATTTCTTAACTGGTAGTCAAAACACTTCTGCAAAAGTATTCAAAAACAAGTCTGACAGCTGGCCTGTATTATTCTTTACAATATTGATATGTAAGTGACATTGACATTGTGCTCAGGTTATTAGTCTGTAATTTTCAATAATTTTTGAAACATAATTTGCTTTGAAATTGCGCAAACTGCAACTCCCTGTGACAACTTCATCAAGTCCATTCCACAGCTTAATACCCTTTATAGAAATCGAAAAGGATTTAAGTGTGGTCCTTATATTTTTCTCAGTGAATTTATCTTTTCTTCTTAAATCATGCAAAACTTCTCTGTCTTCAAACATTACTTGTAAACTGTTTGGAAGGCTTTTTTTTGAAGCCTTGTAAATAATTTGTACTGTGTGGTAATTTACCACATCACGTAATTTGAGAATTCTACCTTCAATAAAAAAGTTATTAGTGTGTGCCCTGTAATTGGCTTGGTAAATAATTCGTATTGCTTTCTTTTGAAGAATCTCCAACGGGTGCAATGTACCTTTGTAAGTGTTTCCCCATATTTCAGCACAGTAATGCAGATGTGGGGAAACTAAACTCCAGTATAATACAAGTAAGGCCTTTTGATTGAAACAATGTTGTGCTTTCCAAAGTATAGAAATACTCCTGGCTATTTTGCCCCTGAGATGGCTAACTTGTGGTTTCCAGCTTAATTTATCGTCAATTATTACCCCTAGGACTTTGTGTTGCTTGACCCTTTGAATTTCAATCCCATTTACCTTGATTTTTACAGCGACATCTGATGCTCTCCTGCCAAACATCATGAATTTAGTTTTTTCTAAATTTAGTGATAACTTATTTCGGTTTAACCACTCATGTAACTTAGTCAATTCAATGTTTACGATCTCAACCATATTACTCAGATCTTTCCCCGAATAGAAGATGTTTGTGTCGTCAGCAAATAAAATTAACCTTAAGACTTTTGACACTTTACATATGTCATTTATATAAAGCAGGAATAATTTCGGCCCCAAGATTGACCCCTGAGGGACCCCACAAACAATATCTAAGCATGTCGATGTGAACTCCCCTAATTTCACAAATTGTTTCCTGTCATGTAAATAACTTCTGACCCAGTCATGTGCCAAACCTCGAATGCCATAATTCTCCAGTTTATTAAGAAGGATGTCATGATTAATAGTGTCGAATGCTTTTTTGAGGTCTAAGAAAATTCCTATAGAGTACAATTTGTGATCAATAGCATTACTAATAATTTCTACCGATTCAGCCAAGGCCAGTGCGGTGGAATGATTCTTTCTAAAGCCGAATTGACTGTCATACAGAAGTTGATGTTTAGTAATGAATTCATCAAGTCTATTGCTGAATAACTTTTCCAGAATTTTAGAAAATTGTGTTAAAAGTGAGACTGGTCTATAATTAGTAAATGAATGTTCATCACCATTCTTATGTAATGGTATAACCTTTGCTACTTTCATGTTAGAAGGAAAAATGCCTGTTTGAAAAGATAGGTTAAAAAGGTGTGTTAACGGTTTAATAATAGTTTCTTGCACTGATTTGATTACTTTCATGTGAAACCCTAGCGCGTCTCTAGAGGTCTTTGTTTTCATTCCAAGCAATATCTCCCTTATCTCGTTGGCCTCGACTGGCTTCAAAAACAAGGAGTGTTGAAGAGACGCTTCGTTTTCACTAGACTCCCTACACTCTTCCCACAGATCCCTTTTGCTAAATTAGGTCCAATATTAACAAAAAATTCATTTAGTTTATTTACCGCAGTGTTCATGCATTCAAACTTAACGTTATTTTCATGGAAATACTGAGGATAATTATGTATTCTGCTGTCATTTCTTAACACTGTATTTACTATGTCCCACAATTTTTTGGGTTGATTTGCATTTGTTTCTAACAACTTACCATAATATTTCTTTTTACAGTCTCTGAGAATGTTATTTAGCTTGTTACGATAGATTTTATATTTTAACTCCGCCTTTGGTGTCCTTGCTTTTATGAATCTTTTGTACAATGTATTTTTCTTTTTGCAAGCATTTATCAAGGATTTAGTTAGCCACTGTTTATCATGTCTTTGCTTTAAGGCCCTTTTTTTAAGTGGACAATTTTTATCATACAGCCTTTGAAATATCTGCAGGAATAAATCGAAACTTGCATTAACATCCTTCCCCTTGTATACAGAGTCCCAACTTTGCGTCAATAAGTCATTTTTCAGTGCTTCTATCCTCTCATCAGTTTCCAACCTTACAAATATCTCTTTGTTTGTTCTCTGCTGCAACTTTTGTTTCCAATCGTATATAGCAAAAACAGGTAAATGGTCGCTTATGTCATTAATCAGGAGTCCACTTTCTATTTCATCCCCCATAACATTCGTAAATATGTTGTCTATTAATGTGGCACTCTTTACTGTAATCCTGCTTGGCCTTGTAATTAAGGGCTGAATACCCATAACATGCAAAGTATTTACAAATTCTTCAGTCAGTGAATTAGTAGTATTTAGTAAATCAATGTTTGTATCCCCACAGATAAATATCTTCTTTTGATTTGACTTAGAAAATAGTTCTCCCACGTATTCTATAAAGTCTTCCATTTTTGAATCGGGTGTTCTGTACACACAGCTGATAATTAAACACTTGTCCTTCATTAGAATTTCAATAGTCACACATTCCAATAGGTTATCAATTGCAGTGCACATGCTATTTACGATTTCAAACCTTATATTTTCATCCACAAAAAGGGCCACTCCTCCCCCTCTCTTGTTCATTCTGTTGACACAAACCAGTTTATACCCCTTTAATTGGAAGTCCATGCCTTTGCCTTCATTAATCCATGTTTCTGATACGGCAATGATGTTAAACGGGTTGCTGAATTTCTGTAGATATTCCTTAATCTGTGAAAAATTTGTGTAGAGACTTCTGCTATTAAAATGAATGATGGACAATTTTCCATTTGAATGAAAGTGTCTTATGAATTGATCCTCAGTATGGTAATGACAGTCTTTTTTCCCGATATTGTAGAAATGATTGTCTGGGTCAATTATTTCATTTGGGTCCGAAAATGTGGGATCCACATAATGATTAGCTAATAACTCCAGCCTTTCATGATCATTTATCCAATCAGTTGTGTTACTCATCCTCTCTGCTTGAGTCGTTCAGGTCCTCTTCCCTCCGGAATTGAACCAGATCTTCCTCGGTTCTGATTTGCACAATTTTAGCTTCTTCAGGTGTAGCTCCATTCATTTTGATGAAGATTCTTCCATCTCTCGTCCAGGTTTGTTGGACCTGTCCACCTTTTTTTAATCCTCTTGCTTGGTAGGCCAGATAAGCGTTTCTCTTGGTTAGATTTTCACTCATTCCAATTAGTTCGCCTTTAAGCTTCCTGCCTTGACTGAGCAAATTTATCTTATGCTTTCTACTCACGAATTTCAGAATGACAGCACGCTTTTTGGTTAATTTTCCCTTCGGGAGAAGAAAACAGGAATCCACGTTCTCCAGATCCAGACTAATGCCTTTGCTTTTCAGGAACATTTCAACCTGGTTTTCCACCGACACATACCCTGTATCGCCCTCTTCATCTCCACTCACGGCAGTTGCATACGACCTTGGTTTAATAGTAATTCCAGTCAGTATTACATCTCTGTTTTTTGCTTGTTGATCCTGTTCATCAATTTTATCTCCAAGCTCTTTCAAGAGCTGATCTTTCTTCACATTGACGGCATGAAGTTCCTTCAATTCGATCATCAGTGGCTTCAGACCAGCAGCAATTTTCTCTTTGATTTTTACATCAAAACGCCCCATCCATTCTTCCATAATTCCAGCCAGCTCAGCCTTCCGCTGTGCTCGCTCCGTCTCCCTCTCACTTTTTATTTCTCTCTTCAACTCTGCCAACATTCCTTTCTTCAAGTCTGCCAACTGTTTTTTCATTTCTTCGGCAAAGCCTTTGTCCTCTTCCTTATCAGTGTTTTTTCCTTTTTTGGACATCTCCAGAGATTTTTAGAGATTTTCAGAATCTGAATTCACCGCTGCTCTCAGTAATAGCTGTTCACCCTCGACAAGCCGGAAGTGAAGATTCAGTTCTTTAACTTCTGGGTTGAAATGTTGACACTTTCCTACTTACAGTAATTGGAACACACTTAGGTTGCGTTCCGAATCGCATACTTTCTACTATATAGTTTGGTAGAAAAAAGATTTAGGATGTCCCGAATCTTGTGGCCAGAGTTAGGATGGTTAGAAGTACCCGGATGTCCTACTTCACCCGGCCAAGATTGTTAGTGTTGAAAACTGCATCCTATTTGGGCGATTCTGACCCACAATCCAGTGCGCACGTGAAGTGACGGCACATCGACGAAGCTTCCATATGAAAACAAACGGGGATGCGACGGATATAAAAGCAAGAGGCAAGATCAAGGCGCAATGTTATGATGAAATAAGAGAGTAAAAGTATGTCCCAATAGTATGCCTACTGCATCCTAACTAGATTCTTTTTATCGTCGGATGTAGTATGTAGAATAGAAAAAAGAAAGAGTAGGAGATTCGGAACGCAGCCTAAGTTTTATCTTTCTGTAGTTGCTCAAAAAATAAAATTGCACTAATTTTAGAGCAGATTTTTTGAGGAAATTCAAGGAAATTTCTGATGATAATTGCAAAGATTTTACATCGCTATGTTAAAGGTGTAGTAAGTGATTATGGAGAACGCTTGTTGTCAAAATCAGTGAATATCTCCTCATGATCCACTACCTGTCTTTATTACATGGCACTTTGAGAATCCTATGTAAATCACGGCATTCTACAGGTCTGTTATTTACAGCAAGACAGACCGCTGTCAAGGGCCGTTGCTAAGGACCTACGTCATAGTTTTGATGGATAGACGTCCACAAACAGGGCTACTGCTCGTTCAGAAAACAATGGAATACTTTTTCAACATGACTTTGCATGTATCAGGAGAGCAGGGATTGGGCTCCTGCTTCAGCTTGTCAGGCTTTATTTCTAGCAAGTGACCCGTTCGCTCTACATTATCCCTTACATACTGTGTGTGTGCTGAAAAAAATTATATCCAGTGTTAATACACAGCCTAGGCTCTGTAAACTGGTATGTAAACAAAGGGAGCCCATCATATCTAGCATTAGTAACATGCCCGTTTACAGAGCCTAGGCTGAGTATTAACACTGGAATTTTTTTTTTTCAAGTTTCGACAAGACAGAGATACACGGAAATGCTTTATTTTAAATTATACTTTATTTCATATAAAAACAAAACAATAAACAAATAAATTAGATATTTCTAAAATAATTCTCTTGAGTAAAATGTTTAAGATCGACGTGATTGTTTTACAGTTTGTGTCTCGGGAGAAGAACCGACAGCTGGAATGTAAATATAGACAATTTTTCAGTTATTTTTCAATGTAAATAAAGACAAATTCGATCCAAAAATGAGAAATCCACCCGTGATACAATGAATGACAGCGTTGAAATACACAGACACGTTACATGTGAATCCTTCATTGACAAAATGGTTGGCAGAAATGTATTGGGAAATGCGTTTTAAAACACATTTTGGAATGAAACAAACCATTTTAATTTAAGACTTTCAAACAATTGAAGATAATAAGCAACAGTTATGGCAACATATGAAAAACAATATTCCAGCAGCATTTAGAACAAAAGAGATTTTGGACCCGAATAATTCATTTCAATGGAATCGGAGAGGAACATTTAAAAGTTGAAGTTGGCGAATTTTGACGAAATTGCAAATTTGCACTATACTGACCAATTGGAAACAGCCTAGCTTGAAATATATCCATCTTAACAAGCACACACACAGTCACACACACACACACACACAGTCACACACACACACACACACACACACACACAGTCACACACACACACGCACACACACACACACACACACACACACACACGCACACACACACACACGCAAACACACACACACACACACACACACACACAGAACCGTCAATGGTTATTTCGTTTGCGTCCAAATTGTAGTGTCTGTGAGTGTGTGTGTGTGTGTGTGTGTGTGTGTGTGTGTGTGTGTGTGTCCTCTTAACCCCACTAGGGAATCTTCTGCAGCTGCTGAATGTGAATTAAGGTTTGTAATTTAAAGATGTTGGCTGTAGATAGGGCATTAGGAGGGGGGGGAGCTTTTACCATAATAAGAGACACTCCCTTCATTTACACACAGGCTATAGGCTATCCCACTGCCACCACTAACTCTGAACCAGAACCTCACCCCCATTAACACACACACACACACACACACACACACAGACACAGACACAGACAGAGAGAGAGAGAGAGAGAGAGAGAGAGAGAGCAAGAGAAAGAAAGAGGGAGAGAGAAAGAAAGAGAGAGAGACACACACACACACACACACACACTATAAGCCTCCTTTGTCCGGGCTAGGCAGCGGACTCTCGCCAACAGATTGGGCAGGGTGAAGAGGTTACACGCTGACAAAAGACGGACCCTCCCCATTCTTCTCTATTTGAAATCAATCACACACACACACACACACACACACACACACACACACACACACACACACACACACACACACACACCCTTTCCTTGTTCGTGGTGACAGTGTCCTAAATGCTGAAAGAAAGAGTGAAGCTGTTGTTGGAAGAAAACCGCGAAATGTCAAATTGAAAGTTAACATTGCTGCTTGCTTAAACATATAAGGCTAAACACTGCACATTAACACTGTGTAACATTTTAAGTAATTCATTAGTTAAAATCAATATCCTCATTCATAAATATGTCCTCATTGGTGTGAAATCACCTCTGCCAATAATCTGAATTATCCTCCTGAGCGGAGAATTACAAATATTAATATTACATTTTGTACATTGAGCTGGTAGGTCTTATGGAGGAATCCATGTTGGTTGGAATGTCATCAGGTGCATTGTTTAAAATTTAGAATTGTTCTTGTCCTTGAAGGCCACTGTAGCTTCTGTTATTATTCTAAAGGGTTGAGGTTACCCAGGGAGCGTTGCATTCTAGAACTTTGTAGAACTTTCTTGATGATGTCATATTACACACTGAACCTTAAATGTCAGTCAACAGCTGGCAAAGTTTCATAACGATATCTATAAGTTAAAAATGTTGCTCTATTCACGTGCAGTGTCTAGCCTTATAAGAGTTAGTCTTAAAGGGACACAGTGTAATGTGACATCATCAAGAAAGTTCTAGAAAGTTCTAGAATGCAACGCTCCCTGGGTAACCCCAACCCTTTCGAATAATAACAGAAGCTACAGTGGCCTTCAAGGACAAGAACAATTCTAAATTTTAAACAATGCACCTGATGACATTCCAAAAACATGGATTCCTCCATGAAACTTGCCTGCTCAATGGACAAAATGTAATATTAATATTTGTAATTCTCTGCTCAGGAGGATAATTCAGATTTTTGGCAGAGGTGATTTTACACCAATGAGGACATATTTATGAATGAGGATATTGATTTTAGCCAATGAATTACTTAAAATGTTACACATTGTCCCTTTAAGACGGTAAAACCTTACAATTACAATGAAGGTACATCAATTAACTTTAAGTACATGCTTAATAAATGCATACTAAACATGAACTCGTCATTAACGTACTGTTAATAAATGCTTTGGTAATGCTAATGATCAACCAAGCATTAACTAACCCATAATAACTAAACATTAACAGTTAGTTAATGCTATTTAACTTACTTTTAGTTTCATTCACTAAGCAATAGTGAACAGTCCATTAATGTACCCTTTTTGTTAAGTGTTACCCTCAAGACCTTTGGCATGTTGCAAATAGCTTTTAAAAAATAATAATGTGGTTTTTCATCGAACAACAGCGTCAACAAAAGCTGGGCTCTCTCTAGTTTTCTCACCACAAATTGTTTCCTTAAGTTGAAAAAAAGTCAAAACATTTTACAACGAAATAAATTGCAAAAATAGAAAGTTTCACTCCGAAAAATGTTCCCAAGTTTAAAAAAAAAAACCTCTTTGAAAGGCCCAATCCATTATGTCTCGACCCCAGAAAGCTGATTTTTTCTTCTTGGTCGGAAATGAGAATTGAGTCTCCTGCGGTTAACTCAAATACTTTAACCAATTGTGGGTTTTTTAAAATAAACGTTGAAATGCTTCTTCTTAGAACATTTTGGTTTGGGATTTTTTTTGGGGAGTGAAAAATATCCGAACATGAGAAATGGTTTTGACAAAATTGGT
>CM049407.1:2410000-2422500 GCA_026929865.2 Hyperoplus lanceolatus
GAAGCTGAAGAAGGAGGATTTTGTACCTTCAAAAGTCTGTACATATGTGGTTCTATAGTGTAGTGGTCATCATGTCTGCTTTACACGCAGAAGTTCCTGGGTTCAATCCCCAGTGGAACCAATGATTTTTAAGCCTCGTTTCCAAGGAGTTGTTTTGTTTGGAAGGGTAGCATTAGCTTGGTCCGACCGCTTTCTCCAATCTCCATAGAGGGTTGACCTTTAACAGAGGGACCGGGCCAATCAGGTAAAACTTCTGACCTAATGTTCTTCTTCATAACAACAGGCTGGACAGTCACTTTAGATCTGCTGATATAAGACGAGGTGACCGAGTGGTTAAGGTGAAGGACTGCCAATCCATTGTGCTCTGCACGCATAGGTTCGAATCCCATCCTCGTGGAGTTAAGCTTTAGTCTGCCATGTTAACGTCTTTACAAGCTAACACGTGAGCTAGGTGGAAATGCAGCAAGATAACCGAGACCTTGTTGGAATCAATGACTTACAAGCCTTCTTTCTAAGGTACGGATTGAAACAAAACTCAAGAGCTTCACATTTGTATCTGTCCCTCAAATCAGTCTGGACTCTTTCCAATCTCCCTTTCAAAAAATGATCGGCCCAACTTTTGACCCTGTTGTCACTGTTCATGAAATAAGACTGGTTGGTAACTTTAGATCAGCTGATGCCAGACGAGGTGACCGAGTGGTTAAGGTGATGGACTGCTAATCCATTGTGCTCTGCACGCGTGGGTTTGAATCCCATCCTCGTCGAGTTAAACTTTAGTCTGCCATGTTAACATCTCTATAGCCTTAACATGTGAGCTAGGTGGGAATGCAGCAATCGCACTCTGCACCAAACAAGCGGACCGAGACCTTGTTGAAGAGGAGTTCTCTTGGACTAAATGAGCTCCCGTAGCCAGCTAGCTTTACATTATGGGATGAGGAAGACCTTCTACTTCCTGGAGTTTTTTTCTGTAGTTTTCTCACATGTAAATTCTGAGCGATTGTAGAGCAGCTCAAGAACTACGTTATTGCTTCAGACACATCAGACTAACGACCAAGAAGCTGAAGAAGGAGGATTTTGTACCTTCAAAAGTCTGTACATATGTGGTTCTGTAGTGTAGTGGTCATCACGTCTGCTTTACACGCAGAAGGTCCTGGGTTCAATCCCCAGTGGAACCAATGATTTATAAGCCTTGTTCCCAAGGAGTTGTTTTGTTTGGAAGGGTAACATTAGCTTGGTGCGACCGCTTTCTCCAATCTCCATAGAGGGGTGACCTTTAACAAAGGGACCGGGCCAATCAGGTAAAACTTCTGACCTAATGTTCTTCTTCATAACAACAGGCTGGACAGTCACTTTAGATCTGCTGATATAAGACGAGGTGACCGAGTGGTTAAGGTGATGGACTGCTAATCCATTGTGCTCTGCACGCGTAGGTTTGAATCCCATCCTCGTCGAGTTAAGCTTTAGTCTGCCATGTTAACGTCTTTACAAGCTAACACGTGAGCTAGGTGGAAATGCAGCAAGATAACCGAGACCTTGTTGGAACCAATGACTTACAAGCCTTGTTTCTAAGGTACGGACTGAAACAAAACTCAAGAGCTTCACATTTGTATCTGTCCCTCAAATCAGTCTGGACTCTTTCCAATCTCCCTTTCAAAAAATGATCGGCCCGACTTTTGACCCTGTTGTCACTGTTCATGAAATAAGGCTGGATGGTAACTTTAGATCAGCTGATGCCAGATGAGGTGACCGAGTGGTTAAGGTGATGGACTGCTAATCCATTGTGCTCTGCACGCGTGGGTTCGAATCCCATCCTCGTCGTAGCTGAGTTCACTTTAAGTCTGCCATGTTAACATCTCTACAAGCTAACATATGAGCCAGGTGGCATCAATGCAGCAATCGTGCTTTGCAGCAAATTAGCCGACCGAGACCTTGTTGAAGAGGAGGTCTCTTGGACTAAATGAGAAAGACCTTCTACTTCCTGGAGTTTCTTTCCGTAGTTTTCTCACATGTAAATCCTGAGCGATTGTAGAGCAGTTCAGGAACTAAGTTATCTCTTCAGACACATCTAACCAACTACCAAGAAGCTGAAGAAGTAGGATTTTGTACCTTCAAAAGTCTGTACATATGTGGTTCTATGTTTGTTACTGAACGGTAACACTACCTTGGTGAGACTACTTTCTCAAATCTCCATGGAGATGATGACGTTTAAAAGAGGGACTTGGTCAAACTTCTGACCTTACCTTCGTTTCCATGACAACATGCTGGAAATAAGACGAGGTGACCGAGTGGTTAAGGTGATGGACTGCTAATTCATTGTGCTCTGCACGCGTGGGTTCGAATCCCATCCTCGTCGTAGTTTAATTTATCTTCTGTTTCATGTCTATGGTTGCATTCCCAATCGCATACTCTTTCTTTTTTCCATTCTACATACTACATCCGAAGATAAAAAGAATCTAGTTAGGATGCATTCTGTTTCATTTTTGACATGTTTATGTTTCTACAAGCTAATATCTTCTATTTGAACAAACTTGTGAAGCAAGCTCTGTAATTGTTCAGAATTTACATGCGAGAAAACTACAGAAAGAAACTCCAGGAAGTAAATTATCTTTCTAATCCCATAATGCAAAGATAGCTACATGAGCTTGTTTGGTCTGCTTTGGTGCAAAGTATGATTGCTGCATTCCCACCTGGCTCACATGTTAATTTGTAAAGATATTTACATGGCAGACTAAAGTTAAATCCAGCTACGACGAGAATGGGATTTGAACCCACGCGAGCAGAGCACAATGGATTAGCAGTCCATCACCTTAACCACTCGGTCACCTCGTCTTCCAGTGGCAGTTCTAAAGTGACCATTCAGTCTTATTTCATGAACAGGCTCCAAAACTGGGCCCTGATTTGATTTGATTTTTCTAAAGGGCTCCGTACCCTCCATGGAGATTGGAGAAAGCCCAGACTGATTTGTGGGAGAGAAACAAATGGAAAAAACTCCAGGAAGTAGAATGTCTTTCTCATCCCATAATGCAAAGATAGCGGCTACGGGAGCTCAGTTAGTCCAAGAGACCTCCTCTTCCACAAGGTCTCGGTCCGCTTGTTTGGTGCAGGGTGCGATTGCTGCATTCCCACCTAGCTGACGTTAAGGCTATAGAGATGTTAACATGGCAGATTAAAGTTTAACTCGACGAGGATGGAATTCGAACCCACGCGTGCAGAGCACAATGGATTAGCAGTCCATCACCTTAACCACTCGGTCACCTCGTCTGGGATCAGCTGATCTAAAGTTACCATCCAGTCTTATTTCATGAACAGTGACAACAGGGTCAAAAGTTGGGCCGATCATTTTTTGAAAGGGATATTGGAAAGAGTCCAGACTGATTTGAGGGACAGATACAAATGTGAAGCTCTTGAGTTTTGTTTCAATCCGTACCTTAGAAACAAGGCTTGTAAGTCATTGGTTCCAACAAGGTCTCGGTTAGCTTGCTGCATTCCCACTTAGCTCACGTGTTAGCTTGTAAAGATATTAACATGTCAGACTAAAGCTTATCTCGACGAGGATGGGATTCTAACCCACACGCACTGAGCACAATGGATTAGCAGTCCATCACCTTAACCACTCGGTCACCTCGTCTTATATCAGTAGATCTAAAGCGACTGTCCAGCCTGTTGTTATGAAGAAGAACATTAGGTCAGAAGTTTTACCTGATTGGCCCGGTCCCTCTGTTAAAGGTCAACCCTCTATGGAGATTGGAGAAAGCGGTCGCACCAAGCTAATGTTACCCTTCCAAACAAAACAACTCCTTGGAAACAAGGCTTATAAATCATTGGTTCCACTGGGGATTGAACCCAGGACCTTCTGCGTGTAAAGCAGACGTGATGACCACTACACTATAGAACCACATATGTACAGACTTTTGAAGGTACAAAATCCTCCTTCTTCAGCTTCTTGGTCATTGGTTAGATGTGTCTGAAGCGATAACGTAGTTCCTGAACTGCTCTACAATGGCTCAGAATTTACATGCGAGAAAACTACAGAAAGAAGCTCCAGGAAGTAGAAGGTCTTCCTCATCCCATAATGCAAAGCTAGCGGCTACGGGAGCTCATTTGGTCCAAGAGACCTCCTCTTCAACAAGATCTCAGTCCGCTTGTTGTGTTCCCACCTGGCTCACAGATGTTAACATGGCAGACTAAAGTTAAACTCGACGAGGATGGGATTCGAACCCACGCGTGCAGAGCACAATGGATTACATATGTACAGACTTTTGAAGGTACAAAATCCTCCTTCTTCAGCTACTTGGTCGTTGGTCAGATGTTTCTGAAGAGATAACGTAGTTCCTGAGCTGCTCTACAATCGCTCAGGATTTACATGTGAGAAAACTACGGGAAGAAACTCCAGGAAGTAGAAGGTCTTTCTCATTTAGTCCAAGAGACCTCCTCTTCAAAAAGGTCTCGGTCGGCTAGTTTGCTGCAAAGTACGATTGCTGCATTGATGCCACCTGGCTCATATGTTAGCTTGTAGAGATGTTAACATGGCAGACTTAAAGTGAATTCAGCTACGACGAGGATGGGATTCGAACCCACGCGTGCAGAGCACAATGGATTAGCAGTCCATCACCTTAACCACTCGGTCACCTCGTCTTATATCAGCAGATCTAAAGTGACTGTCCAGCCTGTTGTTATGAAGAAGAACATTAGGTCAGAAGTTTTACCTGATTGGCCCGGTCCCTCTGTTAAAGGTCAACCCTCTATGGAGATTGGAGAAAGCGGTCGCACCAAGCTAATGTTACCCTTCCAAACAAAACAACTCCTTGGAAACAAGGCTTATAAATCATTGGTCCCACTGGGGATTGAACCCAGGACCTTCTGCGTGTAAAGCAGACGTGATGACCACTACACTACAGAACCACATATGTACAGACTTTTGAAGGTAGAAAATCCTTCGTCTTCAGCTTCTTGGTCGTTGGTTAGATGTGTCTGAAGAGATAACTTAGTTCTTGAGCTGCTCTACAATCGCTCAGGATTTACATGTGAGAAAACTACAGAAAGAAACTCCAGGAAGTAGATGGTCTTTCTCATCCCATAATGCAAAGCTCGCGGCTACGGGAGCTCATTTAGTCCAAGAGACCTCCTCTTCCACAAGGTCTCGGTCCGCTTGTTTGGTGCAGGTTGCGATTGCTGCATTCCCACCTAGCTCACATGTTAAGGCTATAGAGACGTTAACATGTCAGACTAAAGTTTAAGTCGACGAGGATGGGATTCGAACCCACGCGTGCAGAGCACAATGGATTAGCAGTCCATCACCTTAACCACTCGGTCACCTCGTCTTATATCAGCAGATCTAAAGTGACTGTCCAGCCTGTTGTTATGAAGAAGAAACTTAGGTCAGAAGTTTTACCTGATTGGCCCGGTCCCTCTGTTAAAGGTCAACCCTCTATGGAGATTGGAGAAAGCGGTCGCACCAAGCTAATGTTACCCTTCCAAACAAAACAACTCCTTGGAAACGAGGCTTATAAATCATTGGTTCCACTGGGGATTGAACCCAGGACCTTCTGCGTGTAAAGCAGACGTGATGACCACTACACTATAGAACCACATATGTACAAACATTTGAAGGTACAAAATCGTTCGTCTTCAGCTACTTGGTCGTTGGTCAGATGTGTCTGAAGCTATAATGTAGTTCTTGAGCTGCTCTACAATCGCTCAGGATTTACATGCGAGAAAACTACAGAAAGAAACTCCAGGAAGTAGAATGTCTTCCTCATCCCATAATGCAAAGCTTGCTGGCTACGGGAGCTCATTTAGTCCAAGAGAACTCCTCTTCAACAAGGTCTCGGTATGCTAGTTTGGTGCAGAGTATGATTGCTGCATTCTCATGTTAGCGTATAAATCATTGGTTCCACTGGGGATTGAACCCAGGACCTTCTGCGTGTAAAGCAGACGTGATGACCACTACACTATAGAACCACATATGAACAGACTTTTGAAGGTAGAAAATCCTCCTTCTTCAGCTTCTTGGTTGTTTGTCAGATGTGTCTGAAGTAATAACGTAGTTTCTGAGCTGCTCTACAATCGCAAATAATTTACACGCGAGAAAACTACAGAAAGAAACTCCAGGAAGTAGATGGTCTTCCTCATCCCATAATGCAAAGCTAGCTGGCTACGGGAGCTCATTTAGTCCAAGAGAACTCCTCTTCAACAAGGTCTCGTTTGCTGTGCTCACATGACTTGTTACCTTGTAGACGCGTAAACATGGCAGACATGAAACAGAAGATAAATCTAGCAACGACGAGGATGGGATTTGAACCCACAATGGATTAGCAGTCCATCACCTTAACCACTCGGTCACCTCGTCTTGTCATGAAGTAGAACACAGGCCCTGATTGGACCGGTAATTTTTTGACAGGCTCCTCCCCACAGAGATTGGAGAACGTCCAGATCTGTGAGAGAGAAACAAACACAGTGTGAAGCTCGTTGAGGGAGATGAGAAACACACAACTTTATCCAATCGCCATGCAGAGTAGAATTTAAAAAATGACTAGGCCAATCAGGGTTCATGTTATGACCAAATGTTCATCTTTATGACTCTCTTCGTATATGACGAGGTGACCGAGTGGTTAAGGTGATGGACTGCTAATCCATTGTGCTCTGCACGCGTGGGTTCGAATCCCATCCTCGTCGTGGTAGAACTTTAGTCGCTGTGTTGTAAATGCAATTAAAACAAAGCCCACAAAATGAAAAACACATATCTCCAAATGTTTGAAGGTAAAAAATAAATCTTTCTCCTTCTTCAAAATAAACTCTTTGTCAAAAGTATAAACTTCTAAAGCACTTACATCATCTAAACTTTCCAGAATCACTCAGGTTCATCCAACATCTAGATTTTCCATTTTTAAAGGGACGCAAATGTACATATAATTAGTTAAAGGTGCAGTGTGTAATATGACATCATCAAGAAAGTTCTACAAAGTTCTAGAATGCAACGCTCCCTGGGTAACCCCACCCCTTTAGAATAATAACAGAAGCTACAGTGGCCTTCAAGGACAAGAACAATTCTAAATTAAACAATGCACCTGATGATATTCCAACCAACATGGATGCCTCCATAAGACCTGCCTGCTCAATGTACAAAATGTAATATTAATATTTGTAATTCTCCGCTCAGGAGGATAATTCAGATTATTGGCAGAGGTGATTTTACACCAATGAGGACATATTTATGAATGAGGATATTGATTTTAGCTAATAAATTACTTCAAATGTTACACAGTGTCCATTTAAGTTAATTGCTAACTTTACATATTAGTGCAAAACTGCAAACATTTAAAAAAAAAAAAAATTCATAAAATAATCCTCACTGCGACATGACACACACACACACACACACACACACACACACACACACACACACACACACACACAGAGACTGAGGAGAAGGAGACAGTGTCTAGGCGATCGAGATTTATTATGTATGAAGATAAGAAACACTCCGACATGTTCAGACCACACACCATGAACACAGGAGATAACACACACACACACAAACACACACACGCACACACACACACACACACACACACACACACACACACACACACACACACACACACACACACACACACTTCAAAAGCCCGGGCTGGCTGGGATCACTGCTGGCCTCTTGACCTGTGACCTCCAACTCTTCTTTCTCCCGTCGCGTCGCGTCTCTGTCTTTCATCTCAATTACATGTTTCATTTTCGCATTCTTCCCTTGAAATCGGACTTCATACTTTTGACTTTTCTTTAAACCTGCAGTGTGTGGAATTTTGGGATTTTTTTCATAGCAGACTTGTTAGAAATGAATTATAATATCCATAAGTAAGTACGTTTAATTTAGTGCATTTAGCTCAGTTGGTAGGGCGTCCCCCCCCATGGGCCTCAGCCAGCAGCGGACCCGGGTTCGATTCCAGCCCGCTGTCGTTCTCTGCATCTCACTCCCCTCTCTGCCCCATTTCAACTCTGTCTCTGCACTATCAATAAAGCATAAAAATGCCAAAAATAAATATTTAGTGCATAATAGCTGAAAAAAGATATATATATTTTTTTCCCCTTAGAAAGGGTCTCTTATATCTCCGTATTTCTCCCTACTATGGACCAAGGCATGGGCGCCGCCATTTCAAAAGCGTCATAGTTGGAATGTCATCAGCTCTACAGAAGCACAGAATGGAACAGTTGGCCACACTGTGTCCATCAGAACTACCAGCTGGAATGTTCTTGAAGAATTTCTGTTGCTTCTCTGAACGGGAGCCATAGAGACGGACTGTTGTGATGATTTCATATTACACACTGCACCTTTAACTTCTGGGTTGAAATGTTGACACTTTCCTACTTACAGTAATTGGAACACACTTAGGTTGCGTTCCGAATCGCATACTTTCTACTATATAGTTTGGTAGAAAAAAGATTTAGGATGTCCCGAATCTTGTGACCAGAGTTAGGATGGTTAGAAGTACCCGGATGTCCTACTTCACCCGGCCAAGATTGTTAGTGCTGAAAACTGCATCCTATTTGGGCGACTCTGACCCACAATCCAGTGCACATGTGAAGTGACGTCACATCGACAAAGCCTCCACATGAAAACAAACGGGGATGAGACGGATATAAAAGCAAGAGGCAAGATCAAGGCGCAATGTTATGATGAAATAAGAGAGTAAAGTATGTCCCAATAGTTTGCCTACTGCATCCTAACTAGATTATTTTTATCGTCGGATGTAGTATGTAGAATAGAAAAAAGAAAGAGTAGGAGATTCGGAACGCAACCTAAGTTTTATCTTTCTGTAGTTGCTCAAAAAATAAAATTGCACTAATTTTAGAGCAGATTTTTTAAGGAAATTCAAGGAAATTTCTGATGATAATTGCAAAGATTTTACATCGCTATGTTAAAGGTGTAGTCAGTGATTATGGAGAACGCTTGTTGTCAAAATCAATGAATATCTCCTCATGATCCACTACCTGTCTTTATTACATGGCACTTTGAGAATCCTATGTAAATCACGGCATTCTACAGGTCTGTTATTTACAGCAAGACAGACCGCTGTCAAGGGCCGTTGCTAAGGACCTACGTCATAGTTTTGATGGATAGACGTCCACAAACAGGGCTACTGCTCGTTCAGAAAACAATGGAATACTTTTTCAACATGACTTTGCATGTATCAGGAGAGCAGGGATTGGGCTCCTGCTTCAGCTTGTCAGGCTTTATTTCTAGCAAGTGACTCGTTCGCTCTACATTATCCCTTACATACTGTGTGTGTGCTGAAAAAAATTATATCCAGTGTTAATACACAGCCTAGGCTCTGTAAACTGGTATGTAAACAAAGGGAGCCCACCATATCTAGCATTAGTAACATGCCCGTTTACAGAGCCTAGGCTGAGTATTAACACTGGAATTTTTTTTTTTTTCAAATTTCGACAAACCAGAGATACACGGAAATGCTTTATTTTAAATTATACTTTATTTCATATAAAAACAAAACAATAAACAAATAAATTAGATATTTCTAAAATAATTCTCTTGAGTAAAATGTTTAAGATCGACGTGATTGTTTTACAGTTTGTGTCTCGGGAGAAGAACCGACAGCTGGAATGTAAATATAGACAATTTTTCAGTTATTTTTCAATGTAAATAAAGACAAATTCGATCCAAAAATGAGAAATCCACCCGTGATACAATGAATGACAGCGTTGAAATACACAGACACGTTACATGTGAATCCTTCATTGACAAAATGATTGGCAGAAATGTATTGGGAAATGGGTTTTAAGACACATTTTGGAATGAAACAAACCATTTTAATTTAAGACTTTCAAACAATTGAAGATAATAAGCAACAGTTATGGCAACATATGAAAAACAATATTCCAGCAGCATTTAGAACAAAAGAGATTTTGGACCCGAATAATTCATTCAATGGAATCGGAGAGGAAAATTTAAAAGTTGAAGTTGGCGAATTTTGACGAAATTGCAAATTTGCACTATACTGACCAATTGGAAACAGCCTAGCTTGAAATATATCCATCTTAACAAGCACACACACAGTCACACACACACACACACACACAGTCACACACACACACACACACACACACAGTCACACACACACACGCACACACACACACACACACACACACACACACACACACACACACACACACACACACACACACACACACAGAACCGTCAATGGTTATTTCGTTTGCGTCCAAATTGTCTGTGAGTGTGTGTGTGTGTGTGTGTGTGTGTGTGTGCCTCTTAACCCCACTAGGGAATCTTCTGCAGCTGCTGAATGTGAATTAAGGTTTGTAATTTAAAGATGTTGGCTGTAGATAGGGCATTAGGAGGAGGGGGGGGGGAAGCTTTTACCATAATAAGAGACACTCCCTTCATTTACACACAGGCTATAGGCTATCCCACTGCCACCACTAACTCTGAACCAGAACCTCACCCCCATTAACACACACACACACACACACACACACACACACACACACACACACACACACACACACACACACACAGACACAGACACAGACAGAGAGAGAGAGAGAGAGAGAGCAAGAGAAAGAAAGAGGGAGAGAGAAAGAAAGAGAGAGAGACACACACACACACACACACACACACTATAAGCCTCCTTTGTCCGGGCTAGGCAGCGGACTCTCGCCAACAGATTGGGCTGGGTGAAGAGGTTACACGCTGACAAAAGACGGACCCTCCCCATTCTTCTCTATTTGAAATCAATCACACACACACACACACACACACACACACACACACACACACACACACACACACACACACACACACACACACACACACACACACACACCCTTTCCTTGTTCGTGGTGACAGTGTCCTAAATGCTGAAAGAAAGAGTGAAGCTGTTGTTGGAAGAAAACCGCGAAATGTCAAATTGAAAGTTAACATTGCTGCTTGCTTAAACATATAAGGCTAAACACTGCACATTAACGCATAACTAAATATGATATGGCCTAATTTACTTATTTATTTAAAGGGACACTGTGTAACATTTTAAGTAATTCATTAGCTAAAATCAATATCCTCATTCATAAATATGTCCTCATTGGTGTAAAATCACCTCTGCCAATAATCTGAATTATCCTCCTGAGTGGAGAATTACAAATATTAATATTACATTTTGTACATTGAGCTGGTAGGTCTTATGGAGGCATCCATGTTGGTTGGAATGTCATCAGGTGCATTGTTTAAAATTTAGAATTGTTCTTGTCCTTGAAGGCCACTGTAGCTTCTGTTATTATTCTAAAGGGGTGGGGTTACCCAGGGAGCGTTGCATTCTAGAACTTTGTAGAACTTTCTTGATGATGTCATATTACAGACTGCACCTTAAATGTCAGTCAACAACTGGCAAAGTTTCATAACGATATCTATAAGTTAAAAATGTTGCTCTATTCACGTGCAGTGTCTAGCCTTATAAGAGTTAGTCTTAAAGGGACACTGTGTAATGTGACATCATCAAGAAAGTTCTAGAAAGTTCTAGAATGCAACGCTCCCTGGGTAACCCCACCCCTTTAGAATAATAACCGAAGCTACAGTGGCCTTCAAGGACAAGATCAATTCTAAATTTTAAACAATGCACCTGATGACATTCCAAAAACATGGATTCCTCCATAAGACTTGCCTGCTCAATGTACAAAATGTAATATTAATATTTGTAATTCTCCGCTCAGGAGGATAATTCAGATTATTGGCAGAGGTGATTTTACACCAATGAGGACATATTTATGAATGAGGATATTGATTTTAGTTAATAAATTACTTAAAACGTTACACAGTGTCCCTTTAAGGATTAACTTACTTTTAGTTTCATTCACTAAGCAATAGTGAACAGTCCATTAATGTACCCTTTTTGTTAAGTGTTACCCTCAAGACCTTTGGCATGTTGCAAATAGCTTTTAAAAAATAATAATGTGGTTTTTCATCGAACAACAGCGTCAACAAAAGCTGGGCTCTCTCTAGTTTTCTCACCACAAATTGTCTCCTTAAGTTGAAAAAAAGTCAAAACATTTTACAACGAAATAAATTGCAAAAATAGAAAGTTTCACTCCGAAAAATGTTCCCAAGTTTTAAAAAAAAAACCTCTTTGAAAGGCCCAATCCATTATGTCTCGACCCCAGAAAGCTGATTTTTTCTTCTTGGTCGGAAATGAGAATTGAGTCTCCTGCGGTTAACTCAAATACTTTAACCAATTGTGGGTTTTTTAAAATAAACGTTGAAATGCTTCTTCTTAGAACATTTTGGTTTGGGATTTTTTTTGGGGAGCGAAAAAAATCTGAACATGAGAAATGGTTTTGACAAAATTGGTTTGGCACTTTCTTCAATAACCTTAAATTTATTTTTTTTCCTGTGTAATTATTCAGAATAATTTATAAGAAAAGGCATTTAGTCTATTCTGTTGTAGATATGTACATACAATACTTTAATATCCTAGATA
>CM049407.1:2440000-2442500 GCA_026929865.2 Hyperoplus lanceolatus
CTTCGACATGTGGCGGGGAGACGGGGGATCGAACCTCCGACCCTGCACACCAGAGGCGAACTCCCTACCCACTTCTAAAACTGCCCCAAGTGGGATTAATACAGATGTTTGAATGATAAAGTTATTTGAATCTGAATTGAATATTTGGTTCTTTACCTGAGATGACAGTGAGCCATGTAGGGTTAGACAGTGAGACCATGAAACACTCTTTCTGCCTTTTCTCAGGCTAGGATGAACCGATTTCTAAAGTTTTTGCAGATTTATACTGCATGGGAATCTCAGAGTTCAATACACCTTCATTCCCCACCTCCCCACCTTTGCAGTAGGTCTTTAATTCTTTACCTGAGATGACGGTGAGCCAGGCGGATTGATGGGCGAACCCGATGGAGTTTCCAGCCAGACAGGTGTACTCTCCTGAATCCTCCATGGTGACTTTAGACAGATAGAGGACCTCCACCTCAGACATGTTCAGACTACCCGTCTACACAACAGAAGAAAGTTATGATTGGAATAGTTAGTTTGGGCCCTTCAGCAGACCCGGGTTAGAATCCAGCCCGGGTCGTTCTCTGCATGTCATTCCCCTCTCTGACACATTTCACCTCTGTCTCTACACACTGTCTGATAAAGAAAAAAATGCCCAAAAACATATCTTAAAAAATAAAATAATAATAATCTACTAAATGTCCACTAGAGGCTTTACTAGTTGTTAAAGGTGCTACGAGGAACTTTTAAATATTTCACACACACACACACACACACACTCCCTCATATCACCCCCCCCACACTCCCTCACACGACATCATTGGAAATGAGGGTCACCCCCCAACTGGCTCTCAGGATAAATAAAGTTAAATGAAATGAAATGAAATATAACCCCCCCCCCCACACACACACACACACACACGAACACGCAAACCCCCCCACACACACACTCCCTCACACACACACTCCCTTATATCACCCCCCCCCCACCACACACACACACACACACCCTCCCACACCCCCTCCCCCCACACACTCCCTCACACACACACACCCCACACACCCCCCCCCACACACACACACACACACACTCCCTCACATCACCCACCTTGAGGACTTGTACGTATGGCGTGCCGTCGGGACCGTAGTGGCTGCCGTTGCGTTGGATGTGTTTGAGCCACTGGATGTGAGGCTGGGCGTCGCTGTAGACCTTACAGTGAAATTGCACGTCGCTGCCCACAACCGCAGTGGTGTTAACGGGCAAACCAGCCTGCAGGATGGGCCGGTGTGGAGAACGCTCTGGAAGGGGGAAAATAAATTCAAATTTTGATAATGTTTGGGGGATTTGTGTGTGTGTGTGTGTGTGTGTGTGTGTGTGTGTGTGTGTGTGTGTGTGTGTGTGTGTGTGTGTGTGTGTGTGTGTGTGTGTGTGTGTGTGTGTGGATCAACCTGTGTGGAGACCGCTCTATAAAGGGGAAAGTAAATAATAATTTGATAATTTTTGGGATATTTTCTGCTTTTATTAGAGAGTATCGGGGTTTGAAGTGAGAAGACATTTATTTTAGGTTATATTTTGGCAATTTTTTTTTCTTTTTGCTATTTTCCACCATATTTGCACTGGAATTCATCTCCATCTAATCACCCAAGAAATCAGAATATAAGTATGAGAAAAGTCGGCAAAAATAGTCCGGTAAAAACGTAACACTTTGAAGCTTGAAACATCTCATAATAAGCAGAAATTTCCCATTTTTTAAAAGTCTTCATTGGACTTTTTGAAAAAAAAATATATATATATATACACTCAACAAAAATATAAACGCAACACTTTTGTTTTTGCTCCCATTTTTCATGAGATGGACTTAAAGATCTAAAATTAATTCCATATACACAATTGAGTGGCCTTTTATTGTGGACAGTCTAAGGCACACCTGTGCACTAATCATGATGTCAGATCAGCATCTTGATGTGGCACACCTGTGAGGTGGGATGGATTATCTCAGCAAAGCAGAAGTGCTCACTATCACACATTTAGACAGATTTGTGAACAATGTTTGAGAGAAATGGTACAATTGTGTATCTGGAATGAATTTTAGATCTTCAAGTCCATCTCATGAAAAATGGGAGCAAAAACAAAAGTGTTGCGTTTATATTTTTGTTGAGTGTATATTGATAAATATGATGATAAATACACAGTGATATTTCAGTGTCTCAAGTAGGTTCATACTGAGTCTATATGGTCAAAGGAATTCCCCTCTTTTCAGTGCAACAGTTCAACGCATTCGCATTCTGGCAAAATATCAAGAAATAACAAAAAAAATTGATAATTTTTTGGGATATTTTTGCTTTTATTCAAGAGTTTTTAGGAGAAAGAGAGGTGGAATGGGGGAGAGAAGGGAATGATATGTGGAGAGCGCTTTGGAGGTGGATGAGATAAAAATATAAGCATGAGAAAAGTGGGCAAAGATGAACAGGTAAAAACACTTTAAATTTAACTTGACATCAAATAATACGAATTTTC
>CM049407.1:2447500-2450000 GCA_026929865.2 Hyperoplus lanceolatus
ATGGATGGATAGATAGATAGATAGATAGATAGATAGATAGATAGATAGATAGATAGATAGATAGATAGATAGATAGATAGATAGATAGATAGATAGATAGATAGATAGATAGATAGATAGATAGATAGATAGTGTGTGTGTGTGTGTGTGTGTGTGAGTGAGAATGTAGTGTCTGTACCTGAGGGGATTTCAGTAGGGGTCAGGTCCACGGTTTGAGATATAATGGCTCCTGTGAAAGGGAAGGATTGATGTTAAGAAACGCTAAATCGATAAATAAATGGAGTAGTAATTCTGCAAAAAGTCTTAGTCTTTGGAGCAGTAAACTCATACATGAACATACATTTCTCTGGCAATTTGTGTAATGCATATTCAATCTGTCCTGTTTGATAACAACAAAAACTGATTATTTAAAAAAATATCTAGTAGGCTACAGACAGTCTCCCCATTTCAACTCTGTACTGTCTAATAAAGCTATCTCTCTCTTCCTCTCTTCCTCTCCCTCTCTCTCTCTCTCTCTCTCTCTCTCTCTCTCTCTCTCTCTCTTGTCTCTGTCTCCCCATTTCAACTCTGTACTGTCTAATAAAGCTTGAAAATGCCAAAAAAAAATCTTTAAGAAAAAATAAATAAAGATTAAATTAAAAAATTAAAAATTAAATAAAGGTAAATTCTCACCTGGTAGGACTTCCAGCCAGGCGGCCTGCACCATGAACGTGGTTTGCCCAGCGTGGAGGCTCTCGGCCAGGCATACATACTGCCCGGCGTCCCCCATGGAGAGGTTGGAGAGATGCAAAGAGTTCACCTTGCTAGCATTGGTCTGCAGGGCCTGGGTGGTACAAGGGAAAAGATCTTAGTTAATATCAGGGGGATAGAATGAACACACACACAAACACACACACACACACACACATATAGACAAACAGACAGACAGACAGACAGACAGACAGACAGACACACACACACACACACACACACACACACACACACACACATAGACAGACAGACAGACACACACACAGACAGACACACACACACACACACACACACACACGCACACACGCACACACACACACACACACACACACACACATAGACAGACAGACAGACAGACACAAACACACACACACACAATTAACACAGACAGACAGACAGACAGACAGACAGACAGACAGAATGAACACAAAGTTGGATCGGTCAGATCACTGATTCTTAAACTAAGGTCCATGCACTAAAAACATATATTTTAGATGTAAATGCTTCAATCCAAAACAGGAATAGCTACTTTCAAAATATATTTTTTTTAGATAAATTACTTAAAATATGAATCCCACTACCATGAATTTTAAAAATCGCCTCTCCTGTAATACTTTAGGTTTTGATATCAGGGTGCTACATAGTCTTTTTCATTCATGAACACATCAAATCAAATCAAATCAGTTTTATTTGTACAGCCCAAAATCACAAATACATTTGTCTCAGTGGGCTTTACATTCCATACAATATGATACAATATGACACCCTGCCCTTACACCCTTAGCTCGGCTGAGAAAAAAGTCCCAGTAAAAAACCCTTTACCGGGATTAAAAAAAAAACAGCACACACACACACACACACACAAGCTAAACTGTTAAAGCTAGATAGATGCATCAAAAAGAGACATTATTTTTAGGTGGTACATGGTGTAAATAGTTTGGGATTTTTTTTTTTTTTTTTGTTTTTGGTTTTTTGGTGTTTTCTGTTTTTTTTTTTTTTTTTTTGTTTTTTTTTTCCTCTTCCCCCTCTTTTTCTCTCTTTTTTTTTTTTTTTTTTTGTTCCCTCCTCTTTTTTTCTTCTCCCTCTTTTTTTTTTCTCCTTTTTTTTGGGGGTTTATACCCCCCTGTTTTTTTTTTCTCGGGCGGGTTTTTTTTTTTGGGGGGGGTTTTCCCCCCCTTTTTTTTTTTTTTTTTTTTTTCTTCTGTTTGTTCTTGTGGGGTTTTTTTTTTTTATTTTTGGAAAAAAAAATTTTTTTTTTTTTTTTTTTGTTTTTTGGGGTTCTTTTTTCCCGCCCGCCCGCCCGCCTGCCTCACCTTAACATGGGAAACACTGTGTAAGAGTATTTCCTCTCACCGTTAGCGCTCTGGCTGTCGGTTCGCTCTGTCCCGGTGCGATAGCTTCAGTCTTGAGCCACTGAACCTTCGTGGAACCGGGCCTGTGGATCTTACACTCAAACGTGACGGATCCACCCAGGACACCAGTGCTGTTCTCTGGGTAACCCAAAGCCATCAGGGGCCTGTGGGGGGTCTGGTCTGGAGAAACAAGAGGGAAATAGAAAATGAAGTCACATGTTTAGGTATTAAGACTCTATACACTCATTCCAAAGCCAACTCAAAACCCACCTCTTCAAGAAAGCACATGACACCTGACTCCATTTTGAATTTGTTTCTGTATCTTGTCACACACACACACACACACACACACACACACACACACACACACACACACACACACACACACACACACACAC
>CM049407.1:2460000-2462500 GCA_026929865.2 Hyperoplus lanceolatus
GGGTGTCTGTGTGTGTGTGTGTGTGTGTGTGTGTGTGTGTGTGTCCGAGTGAACTTTCTCTCACACACACACACACACACACACACACACACACACACACACACACACACACACACACACACACACACACACACACACACACACACACACACACACACACACACACACACACACACACAGGGAGACACACACACACACACACACAGGGAGACAGACACACACACACACGCACACACACACACACACACACACACACACACACACACACACACACACACACACACACACACACACACACACACACACACACACACACACACACACACACAGTCATTTCTTCCATATCATTGAATGTGTTGATTCTATTTCACTGTTCTCTTACCAAGGATCAAACTCCCAACAGATTTTTTTTCTCTCTCGTCAAATACCGTCTGATCTGAAAGGTTCAATGTCTAATATGTGACTCGTTGGGCTGTTAAAACCTCTTAATGTATCGAATAAGAGACATTTTACACCGTTTTAAATGCCAAAACGTGGATTAAATCGCTGGCTAACAATGCAAATGAGTTAATTCTACTGTAGCGCTTCTTTTTTTAGTCTTATTTTGAGTTGTAGGCTAGTAACTCGGTTTTCAAGAAATTCCCTGCAAAAGTAATGCAAATTTGCGCACAGTAATGGTTCGTTTATCGCTAGTTTACAATGCAAATGAGTGATGCCTAGTGTGAATGGAGACACAGACTCTCTTGTCATGCCTTTGTTGACATTAAAATACTCCCTTTTCCTGCACAATCGCTGCAAAAGTGATCAAAAAGTAGAAAACCCGTAGAGAAATGGTTAAAACTATAATTTAAAATATAATTTAGAATTCGCCGTGTAAGATGAATGAAAACAACTCTCCAAGAATCTCCAGCTGTCTCGCTCTGAGAAAACCCAACGTGTGTACAGTTCAATGTCTAAAATGTGTGGCTCGTTTAGCTGTTTAAAATGACAAACAGTGGGGTTAAGTCGCTAGTTTACCATGCAAATGAGTGAATCATCGTGTAAATTGAGAGACAGACCGTTTTACTAAACCCTAATTCAAGTAAAATAGCAATTTTTTTGTCAAGAAAATCACAGCAAAATGACTTATTTTGCCTACGTTAAAATGACGAAATTTGTAATAAATTGCTTGTTTACAATGCAAAGAAGCGCATGAGTAGAAGCAGGCGTTATTGCTAAGTTATTTCAATACTGTTTTCTACGCAATCGCTGCAAAAAAAAAAAAAAATAATGAAAAAAGTAGAATTAACCCAGAAGCAAAGGCTCAAAAATGCGCTTAATTTGACTAAACTCGACTGAAAATGAATGAAAACAACGCTCCAAGCACCGCCAGCTGTCTCGGTCTGTGTGCACCCACCTTTTCAGTGATGTAAATGGGGGGTAAATCACTCCTTAGTCCCGGTCCTTACGATCAGCTATTGAAATCCTCATTTGGAGCTGTTTGTATGCTTCCAAAAAAACCTTAAAAAAAAATTGTCTTAAATGTGGTTTATATTGTTGCGTATCCGTGCGAGAAGCAGAAAAGCTTATAAATCCATTCAAAAAAGGCTGAAAGAAAGTATGAAAAAAAACAACCAGCCCCCCTCTTTAACCCCGGGTCATGAACGACAGCTGCTGCGGGGTTTTGAGCCTTGGTCACCGGGCATTGGAGCTGTGATTCCCGTGGGGGTAAAGTCCACTTCCAACAAGCCGTTCTTGAAGCCAAATTCACCGCGACAAAAAAGTAGAAAAAAGACCAAATAAGGACCAGCTAGAATGTTGAAATCGATTTAAATGGTTAATTTAGTCCTTTGTTGATATGGGAATGGGTTAAATTAAGATCCAGTGTGGAGAGAATTTGAGATATTTAAGTTAAAAGAGTTCGTTATTTGGGTTGCGATATATAGCGTTGTGTTTGCGTGTGTCCTTACGCAGGGCGCTCGAGCGAGTGAGTGAGGAGAGATTGTCCCGGTGAATGTGAGAGAGGGAGAGAGAGAGAGAGAGAGAGAGAGAGAGAGAGAGAGAGAGAGAGAGGGAGAAAGAGGGAGAGAGAGCGTCACACACACAGTCTCTCACTACAGCGCGCTCACTCATTCACTACGCTTCTGCCTGTTAACCGGACTGCATTCACAACAACAATGGTGTGAGAGAGCGGGGCGAGTGGAGTAGCAGGGGAGGAGTGTGTGTGTGTGTGTGTGTGTGTGTGTGTGTGTGTGTGTGTGTGTGTGTGTGTGTGTGTGTGTGTGTGTGTGTGTGTGTGTGTGTGTGTGTGTGTGTTTGTGTGTGTGTGAGTGTGTGTCTCTCTCTCTCTCTCTCGCAGTGTGTGCGTGTGTTTATCTCGCAGCGTGTGTGTGTGTGTGTGTGTGTGTGTGTGTGTGTGTGTGTGTGTGTGTGTGTGTGTGTGTGTGTGTGCGTGCGTGTCTCTCTCTCTCGCAGCGTGTGTGTGTGTGTGTGTGTGTTTGGGGAGGGGTGCATGCAGAAT
>CM049407.1:2477500-2480000 GCA_026929865.2 Hyperoplus lanceolatus
CTCCTACATATTCAACATGTATATACTACATACTAAAAGCCCTACTAACGTCCTCCCTCCTACATATTCAACATGTATATACTACATACTAAAAGCCCTACTAACGTCCTCCCTCCTACATACTCAACATGTATATACTACATACTAAAAGCCCTACTAACGTCCTCCCTCCTACATACTCAACATGTATATACTACATACTGTCTGCTTAACCATCCATTGTGTATGCGAGGTTCGTCGGACCGTTTACACTGAAGTATACGGAAGCAATTAAGATTTTTTTAAAAACTTCTGTGTCGTTTGAAAAGACGCAATGCATTGTGGGGCGGTTGAGAAGGAAAAGTATCCTATTGATCCATACACAAAATCTTCCCAGAAGTACTCATCCGGGCATTTCTCGCCTACACAACCACAACATACTCAAATTGACGTCAAAATTAGTATGAGTAGGACGTTAGTATGAGTAGGACATTAGTATGAGTAGAACGATAGTAGGGCTTTTAGTATGAATAGGATGTTAGTATGAGTAGGACGTTAGTAGGGCTTTTAGTATGAGAAGGATGTTAGTAGGGCTTTTAGTATGAGTAGGACGTTAGTATGAGTAGGACGATAGTAGGGCTTTTAGTATGAGTAGGACGTTAGTATGAGTAGGACGTCAGTATGAGTAGGACGTTAGTATGAGAAGGATGTTAGTAGGACATTAGTATGAGTAGGACGATAGTAGGGCTTTTAGTATGAGTAGGATGTTAGTAGGGCTTTTAGTATGAGTAGGACGTTAGTATTTATTTATTTATTTATTATTCTTCCGGACAATTACACATAATACATAATTTTCTCATTGCATATTGATACATATTACTTTGTGTTATCGTCCGAAGGGAAGCAGGAGAAGCCAAAGGCTTATCGGGTCCCGCCCCCACTGCCATAAGATTCAGATACACAGATACACAGCTACTACAGTTAGAACATTTTTTTTTTCTTTTTTTTTTTAAGAAGAATCATTCTAAAACACAGATAATTTTAGGTCTCTATTTTCCTCTCTGCCTGTGACAATGCAGATATGGCCTTGTCCATTTCTTCTCTAGTAGCCTAAACACATCTGCAAAAGTATTCAAAACAGTCAGTGTGTCTGCTGACCTCGGCTACAGTCCCAAAACATGCAGTGTATTTACAAATTCTTCAGTCAGAGAAAGTCTTCAATTTTTGAATCGGGTGTTCTGAACACACAGTTGATAATAAATAATAGCAGAGCACATTGTATTTACGATTTCAAACCTTACATTTTGACACAAACCAGTTAAAATCCCTTTAGTTCAAAGTCCATGCTATTGCCTTCTTTAATCCAAAAAGTCCATGCTTTTGCCTTCTTTAATCCTTGTCCCTCCGGAATTGATCCAAATCCTCCTCCGTTTTGATTTGCACAATTTTGGCTTCTTCGGGTGTAGCTCCATTCATTTTGATGAAGATTCTTCCATCTCTCGTCCAAGTTTGTTGGACCTGTCCACATTTTTTTAACCCTCTCGCTTGATAGGCCAAATAAGCCTTTCTCTTGGTTAAATTTTCACTCATTCCAATGTGTTCACCTTTAAGCTTCTTGCCTTGACTGAGCAGGTTTATCTTATGCTTTCTACTCACAAATTTCAGAATGACAGCACGCTTTTTGGCGAATTTCCCCTTCGGGAGAAGAAAACAGGACTCCACGTTCTCTAGATCCAGATTAATGGCTTTGCTTCTCAGAAACATTGCCACTTGTTTTTCCACCGTTACATTCCCTGTATCGCCCTCTTCTTCTCCATTCCCGGCAGCTGCATGCGACCAAGGTTTAATATCCAAACCAGTCAGGATCACATCTCTGTTTTTTGCTTGTTGTTCTTGTTCATCAATTTTATCTCCAAGCTCTTTCAAGAGCTGATCTTTCCTCACATTGACGGCTTGAAGTTCCTTCAATTCGATCATCAGTGGCTTCAGACCAGCAGCAACTTTCTCTTTGATTTTTACATCAAAACGCCCAATCAATTCGTCAACAATCCCAGCCAGCTCAGCCTTCCGCAGTGCTCGCTCCGTTTCCCTCTCACTTTGTATTTCTCTCTTCAAATCTGCCAACATTCCTTTCTTCAAGTCTGCCAACTGTTTTTTCATTTCTTCCGCAAAAACTTTGTCTTCTTCCATTCCCTTATCAGTGTTTTTTCCTTTTTTGGACATCTCCAGAGATTTTCAGAGATTTTTAATGCTGTGAATCTGAGTTCTCCGCTGCTCTCAGTAAATAGCTCTTCACCCTCAGCAAGCCGGAAGTGTATTAGTAGTATGAGTAGGACGTTAGTAGGGCTTTTAGTATGAGTAGGATGTTAGTATGAGAAGGATGTTAGTAGGACATTAGTATGAGTTGGATGTTAGTAGGGCTTTTCCAGCACAGCCTCTACTTAGCAAACGATTAGCTAACAGACCCCTGCATGCCTTTACATCTGACCTCACAGTGCACCATCACACACACACACACACA
>CM049407.1:2510000-2517500 GCA_026929865.2 Hyperoplus lanceolatus
GATTGCAACAAACCTTCTTCATGTGGTTCTATAGTGTAGCGGTCATCACGTCTGCTTTACACGCAGAAGGTCCTGCGTTCAATCCCCAGTGCAACCAATGTTGGGTCTTCACACTTTGCACGTGTTGCTTAATTTGAAACACACTAAAGTTGCGTTCCGAATCGCATACTTTCTACTGTATAGTATGTAGAAAAAAGATTTAGGATGTCCCCATTCTTGTGGCCAGATTTAGGATGGTTAGAAGTACCCTGATGTCCTACTTCATGCGGCCAACATTGTTAGTATTGAAAAGTGCATAGATTATTTTTATCGTCGGAATAGAATGTAGTATGTAGAATAGAAAAAAGAAAGAGTATGCGATTCGGAACGCAGCCTTGGATTCACCTTTGCTGCAAAAGGGACCAAACAAGCGTAGCAAGACCCTGTTGAAAAGGAGGTCTCAGTATGATTCCAAACCGTATGGTGATAAGGTGATCCGAGCGCAAGAACATTTATTCAATCCTAATCAGACCCACTGCTGTATGAGAGTTATCTATACTGACCAGGAGTACAGTGGCTGGTGGAACTGATGGAACTTAACAATAACAATAACAGCTTGCATAATCTATTTATTTATTGCTACACACTCCATTTCTTAAACAAGGTCAAACACAAATATAAATTAATAACTGTTGCTAACATCTGCTGCTGCTTCTTTTTAAATGTATTTATGAATATAAATCTGTATTTTACTTTTAACCATGTATATTGATGCATCTTAGCTTGTGTTACTTGTTTTGTGTCATGTTGTATGTACTACTGCAACTGGAATTTTGAATTTCCCTGAAGGAACATTCCCAAGGGATCAATAAAGTGTCTATCTATCTATCTATCTATCTATCTATCTATCTATCTATCTATCTATCTATCTATCTATCTATCTATCTATCTATCTATCTATCTATCTATCTATCTATCTATCTATCTATCTATCTATCTATCTATCTATCTATCTATCTATCAGCTCATTTGGTGAGGACCAGTAGCCCCACAACTGGCTTGTCTTTCCACTGCAGCTACATGTTAGCGTGCTGGTATTTGATAATGTCTTGCAATACCAAGCTTGGCCACTAAGACCATGGCTGCATATGATTCTGGTTGGGACCTTAATGCATAGAGTAGTGGCTAAGGGAGCTTTTTTTTGTCCAAATATACTCAATGATATATTTCGGTTGGATAACATTCTCATTCCAAACAGAATCGATATCTCCTTCTACCCATGTGTAGTTGTTTTTTACGAGCACACACACACACACACACACACACACACACAGACACGTTGGATAAAATTCTTAATCCAAACAGAATCAAAATCCCCTCCTACCCTCGAGTACAATTGCTGCATCTCAGTAGAAGTGACAGTGTATGGATGATGGAAAGGGATTATCAGGCCCACAGATGTCTCTTGTTCCAAAACTGTTCGTTGTAATGGAACATGTGAGCTTGTTGACACGTAAACCTGGCAGACAAGAAACATGAGATAAATTCAGCCACAACGAGGATGGGATTCAAACCCACGCGTGCAGAGCACAACGGATTAGCAGTCCATCACCTTAACCACTCGGTCACCTCGTCTGGCATGAAGCTGTTTACAGTTATCGCCCAGGCTGTTGTCTCTCCACGGAGATTGGAGAAAGTCCAGACTGATTGCGGAAGAGAAACAAATATGAAGCTCCCAGGGCTAGTGTTACCGTTTAGTCCCAAACAGCTTAGTGGAAATGAGGCTTGTGAATCATTGGTTCCTCTGGGGATTGAACTCAGGACCTTCTGCGTGTAAAGCAGAAGAATAAACTTATATAAAAATACGACGAGGATGGGATTCAAACCCACGCGTGCAGAGCACAATGGATTAGCAGTTCAACACCTTAACCACTCGGTCACCTCGTCTTATAGCAGCTGTTCTAAAGCATGTTGTCATGAAGAAGCAGGTCAGTTCTCAAGGCAGGCCCTCCCTGTGTTCCAATCCCCATACTTTCTGCTATTTAGTATGTATAGTATAGAAAAAAGATTTAGGATTTCCCGATTCTTGTGGTGAGATTAAGGTTGCGTTCCGAATCGCATACTCTTTCTTTTCTCTATTCTACATACTACATCCGACGATAAAAATAATCTAGTTAGGATGCAGTAGGCATACTATTGGGACATACTTTACTCTCTTATTTCATCATAACATTGCGCCTTGATCTTGCCTCTTGCTTTTATATCTGTCTCATCCCCGTTTGTTTTCATATGGAGGCTTCGTCGATGTTACGTCACTTCACGTGCGCACTGGATTGTGGGTCAGAATCGCCCAAATAGGATGCAGTTTTCAACACTAACAATCTTGGCCGCATGAAGTAGGACATCCGGGTACTTCTAACCATCCTAAATCTGGCCACAAGAATCGGGACATCCTAAATCTTTTTTTTACATACTATATAGTAGAAAGTATGCGATTCGGAACGCAACCTAAGTATGCTTAAAAATACCCGGGTGTCTACAACATCCGGCCGAGATTTTTAGTGTTGAAATCAGCTTTCTTTTTGGGCGATTTCCCCGAATCTTGTGGTGACCGTATGCCTACTGTATGCAACTAGATTATTTTTATCGTCAGATGTAGTACGCAGAATAGAAAAATAAATAGTATGCGATTCGGAACGCAGGCCCTGATTCGGCCGGTCATTTTTTTTTAAGGGCACCGTACCCTCCATGGAGATTGGAGAAAGTCCAGACTGATTTGCAGGAGAGAAAGAAAGGCATATATATGGAGTCGCTATTGTGAAGGAATTTCTGAAAGTGACATAGTGCCCCTTGAAGGTGTTAAAGGTGCAGTGTGTAATATGACATCATCAAGAAAGTTCTACAAAGTTCTAGAATGCAACGCTCCCTGGGTAACCCCACCCCTTTAGAATAATAACAGAAGCTACAGTGGCCTTCAAGGACAAGAACAATTCTACATTTTAAACAATGCACCTGATGACATTCCAACTTTCAAGATGGCGGCACTAGGCCTTGGTCCAAAATATGCAGAAATATGGACATATATGAAACCCTTTCTAAGGGGAAAAATAATAATTCAAAACATTTTTTTCAGCTATTATGCACTAAATTAAATGTACTTATGGATATTATAATTACTTTCTACAAAATCTGCTAGGAAATAAAACCCCAAATTCTACACACTGCAGGTTTAATCATTGGTTCCACTGGGACTTCAAACTAAGACCTCCTGCGTGTAAAGCAGACGTGATGACCACTACACTATGGAACCACATACTGCATAATAAATAAATAAAGGTACAAAATCCTCGTGGTTAAATGGTTCTCCGAGGAACTTTCAGATTTAGTTCATTCTTTGGACAAAAGCGGTTGTGTTTTTACTGCGGCTTCTTGTCCTTTACAGTTGATTAGTTAGAATGAGCTTGAGTCTGTCTGTCTGCCTGTCTGTCTGTCTATCTGTCTGTCTGCCTGTCTGCCTGTCTGTCTATCTGTCTGTCTGCCTGTCTGCCTGTCTGTCTGCCTGTCTGCCTGTCTGTCTATCTGTCTGCCTGTCTGTCTGTCTGTCTGTCTGTCTGTCTGTCTGCCTGTCTGCCTGTCTGCCTGTCTGTCTGCCTGTCTGTCTATCTGTCTGTCTGCCTGTCTGCCTGTCTGTCTATCTGTCTGCCTGTCTGTCTGTCTGTCTGTCTATCTATCTATCTATCTTTCTATCTATCTATCTATCTATCTATCTATCTATCTATCTATCTATCTATCTATCTATCTATCTATCTATCTATCTATCTATCTATCTATCCTGTTGACATGGATACCCTGACTGTCACATTAACTGAACAGTCCTTCCCCTGTGTGTGTGTGTGTGTGTGTGTGTGTGTGTGTGTGTGTGTGTGTGTGTGTGTGTGTGTGTGTGTGTGTGTGTGTGTGTGTGTGTGTCTGGTTTCATGTAAATACCACAATTTGAATTTCAAATTTAGACCATTTTACATTTTAAACAAAGTTGAGGATGAGATGCTGGAAGGAGGAGAGACACAGGGATTTGCATAAGGGAAGGGTGAAGTTTGTACTGTACAATCCTTATGTGTGTGTGCGTGCGTGCGTGCGTGCGTGCGTGCGTGTGTGTGTGTGTGTGTAGGGGAGAACGGGGTAATTTGTCACATGGGTTGGATGTCACATTCTTTATATCTCGCCACCAGAGCGCGCTAGCTCTGAAATGTTGATATAAAAAAGGTCCAGAATTGGGATCAGAGGTCACATACATAGACTTCCTTGGAGTTAGACTGCTGCATTTCAGGTGAGAGGATGTTTTGTGTTTTTCATGTCAAATTCAAAATATTTTGCTTCTCAGTATTTTTCTTCTAGGCTTTTACACAATGGGTTTATAACAAAACACTTGTTACCCTCAGAAAGTGTGAAGGGTAAACTATAGTTTAGATTGTGGTTAGCAAGCTAATTAGTTGTCAGATGGTTGTTGGCCTTGATGCTAGCAAGAAATTCAAGTTGGGGTTGGTCGTCAAATTTTTTGGGGGTTGGTTGTCACATGTTATCTCAAGGCTGCAGCCAGAAAAGGAACCCAATAACGAAAGAAATTGTCAAGCTGTATCCTCACTGACACCCCAGAGAAGGAAAGAATAGAGCAGGAAAAGGCAGCTAGCAAGCAAAAGAAAAAAGGGCAACAAAATCAAAACAACCCAGTGCATCCCAAACTAGACCAGCTGCCAAGGCTACAGAAATTTATGTAGGCCTATTTGTCAACTTGACAATGCAATTAAACATTCAAATTTGGTTCTGCCTCCTTGCCTTCTTTTTAAGATTTTTCCCATTAAGATAACATTGTGACAAACAACCCCATAGTGTGTGACAACCGACCCCTTGATGGGGTTGGTTGTCACAATGTGTCAGAGTGTTTTTGATGGTAAATTACTTCTTCATTACAATAAGTTGGAAAAAAAGAGAGACACACATTTCTAGCCAACACCTTAAGCTTCAATTTAATGTAGGAATGGCTATTGACAGATGTTTTGGTGATGAGCAATTCTCACTAGAGTAAAAAGTGTGCCTACTTACCCCGTTCTCCCCTACATACTTCTTCTAGCATTCCAGTTTTCCACTTTTAAAGCATGCAACTTTTTGGAAATGCATTTTGTTACTGCACTATCTCATAATTTCCAAACGTTGGCTTTTTATCTCATAATTATGACTTACAATGTGGATATTCTAACATTTTATTTATTGTTTTTATTTAACTTTTATTTATCCTCGAGAGACCAATTGAGGGGTGACCCTCATTTACAATGGTGTCGAGTTCAAACAAATTCCAAGGAAAAACAACAATACATACACAATATTCAATACAAATACATCAAATACACAACAACAGGTGAAGAGAAGAAAAAAAAAAAAAAAAAAAAAAAACAATTGAAACATTTACACAGTGGTGAAGAGTGGCAGCTATTAAAATGAAATGAAATGGGTGAAAGTACAATATAGCCTAATTAAAACAGTTACAGGTAGAGTTTGGCAGATTTAAGATAGTTTGTTTAAATTGATTAAAGGATATGAAGGTATTTAGTTTAATTTGTTGCTGATATATACCAAGGCAGCTGTTAGGCTGTTAAACCTGGACAGCAGTGTCTGGGCAGGATTATTGTTGCTGTACCACTTGGATATCAGTGTTGTTGTTAGGTACCTTACTTATTTATTTATTTATTCACTTGGATCTGTTGGGTTTTTTTTTTTTATTCTTTTAACTGTGCAGGCCTACTCATGTCCAGCCATTGTGTTTCTCTGACATATCCTGTGTCCTGTTTATTGTTTCTTATTCGCTGTATATTGTCTGTTATGTGTTGCTTAGTGTGTGTAGGACTGCTGAACTGAATTGCCCTCTGGGATAAATAAAGTTGTTTGATTGGCTGATTGAACAGATGTGATATGGGTTAAGCCGATCATACAGTTACGGTTTAAAAAAAAATATATATATACAGTATCTCACAAAAGTGAGTACACCCCTCACATTTCTTCACATTTTTCTTTATATCTTTCCATGCGACAACACTGAATAAATGACACTTTGATACAATGTAAAGTAGTCAGTGTACAGCTTGTATAACAGTGTAAATTTACTGTCCCCTCAAAATAACTCGACACACAGCCATTAATGTCTAAACTGCTGGCAACAAAAGTGAGTACACCCCTTAGAAAAGATGTCCAAATTGGGCCCAAAGTGTCAATATTTTGTTTTGCCATCATTATTTTCTAGCACTGCCTTAACCCTCTTGGGCATGTAGTTCACTAGAGCTTCACAGGTTGCCACTGGAACCCTCTTCTACCCATTCATGACGACATCAAGGAGCTGGTGGATATTAGAGTCCTTGCGCTCCTCCATCTCCCGTTTGAGGATGCCCCAAAGATGCTCAATAGGGTTTAAGACTGGAGACATGCTTGGCCAGTCCATAACCTTTACCCTCAGCTTCTTTAGCAAGCCAGTGGTCGTTCGGAGGTGTGTTTGGGGTCGTTATCATGTTGCAGTACTGCCCTGCGGCCCAGTTTATGAAGGGAGGGGATCATGCTCTGCTTCAGTATGTCACAGTACATGTTAGAATTCAATGAACTGTAGATCCCCAGTGCTGGCAGCACTCATGCAGCCCCAGACCATGACACTCCAACCACCATGCTTGACTATAGGCAAGACACACTTGTCTTTGTACTCCTCACCTGGTTGCCGCTCCACACTCTTAACACCATCTGAACCAAATAAATGTATCTTGGTCTCATCAGACCACAGGACATGGTTGCAGTAATCCATGTCCGTAGTCTGTTTGTCTTCAGCAAACTTTTTGTGGGGTTTCTTGTGCATCATCTTTAGAATAGGCTTCCTTCTGGGATGACAGCCATGTAGACCAGTATGATGCAGAGTGCGGCGTATGGTCTGAGCACTGACAGGTTGACCCCCCACCCCTTCAAGCCCTTCAGCAATGCTGGCAGCACTCATACGTCTATTTTCCAAAGCCAACCTCTGTGTACGACGCTGACCACGTGCACTCAACCTTCGTAAACTGGGCCGCAGGGTGGTATTGCAACATGATAACGACCCCAAACACACCTCCAAGACGACCAGTGGCTTGCTAAAAAAGCTGAGGGTAAAGGTTATGGCCTGGCCAAGCATGTCTCCAGACCTAAACCCTATTGAGCATCTTTGGGGCATCCTCAAACAGAAGGTGGAGGAGCGCAAGGTCTTTAATATCCACCAGCTCTGTGATGCTGTCATAAATGGGTGGAAGAGGGTTCCAGTTGCAACCTGTGAAGCTCTAGTGAACTACATGCCCAAGAGGGTTAAGGCAGTGCTAGAAAATAATGATGGCAAAGCAAAATATTGACACTTTGGGCCCAATTTGTAAAATTTTTCTAAGGGGTGTACTCACTTTTTTTGCCAGCAGTTTAGACATTAATGGCTGTGTGTCGAGTTATTTTGAGGGGACAGTAAATTTA
>CM049407.1:2545000-2560000 GCA_026929865.2 Hyperoplus lanceolatus
TCTCTCTCTTCCTCTCCCTCTCCCTCTCTCGCTCTCTCTCTCGCTCACTCTCCCCCCTCTCTCTCTCTTTTCTCTCTCTCTCTCTCCCTCTCTCTCCCCCTCTCTCCCCCTCTCTCTCTCTCTCTCTCTCTCAGACACACACACACACACACACACAAATCCTCTCTCTCTCTCTCTCTCTCTCTCTCTCTCTCTCCGTTTACTTTTCCGGGCAATTGACGTACTAAGGGCTTCTTTCAGCATGTATTCAGGTCTGTGTGTGTGTGTGTGTGTGTGTGTGTGTGTGTGTGTGTGTGTGTGTGTGTGTGTGTGTGTGTGTGTGTGTGTGTGTGTGTGTGTGTGTGTGTGTGTGTGTGTGTGTGGCCTTTACAGAGGACGTTTTCAAACCAGCACTGACATTGATGAAACGCCACCGGTAGAGTCGCACACAGCACAGTGGTGAGATTGTTGACTGAGGCTGTGTGTGTGTGTGTGTGTGTGTGTGTGTGTGTGTGTGTGTGTGTGTGTGTGTGTGTGTGTGTGTGTGTGTGTGTGTGTGTGTGTGTGTGTGTGTGTGTGTGTGTGTGTAGTAGTTTATTCAGTGAACAGAAGGCTGTTTGAGACTCTGACACTTTGAATCTCAGAACATGTTTGTGCAAATCTTGTATCCCCGTCACTGCCACACACACACACACACACACACACACACACACACACACACACACACACACACACACACACACACACACACACACACACACACACACACACACACACACACACACACACACACACACACACACACACTCACACACACACACACACACACACACACACACACACACACACACACACACACACACACACACACACACACACACACACACACACTCACACACACACACACACACACACACACTCACAGTCACTGCCCACTACAGTTTGATATTTTCTACATGATGTTTGTCTCACAACATATTTGGGAGAAAAAAGTTTGACCGTCCAACTACCCTTAAAGCTACAGTGCGTAACTTTTTAATATAAATGAATGTTGGTTACATTCAAGCCATCGCCCCAAAACGAGTTGACATAAAGTTGATTAAGCCTATTATCAGCTCCCTACAAAACTCTCTCTGTATTTCTCTGTATGGCAGCGTTTACAAACTGGTGCCCCCCCCCCCTCCCCTCTCCCTCTCCCTGACACTGGTGCAGGAGCTCAGAAAAATCCCCAAGAAGAGCCCAAGAAATGTTTCAGTTGTTGATTCTACTGCTAAGAAAAAACCTGGACGTAGGGTTAGTTAGTGTAAGGGTTTAGTTTGGATGGTTAGGGTTAGGGTAAGAGGCTAGGGGAATGCATTATGTCAATGAATGTCCTCACAAGTATAGCTGTACTAACCTGTGTGTGTGTGTGTGTGTGTGTGTGTGTGTGTGTGTGTGTGTGTGTGTGTGTGTGTGTGTGTGTGTGTGTGTGTGTGTGTGTGTGTGTGTGTGTGTGTGTGTGTGTGTGTGTGTGTGTGTGTGTGTGTGTGTGTGTGTGTGTGTGTGTGTGTGTGTGTGTGTGTGTGTGTGTGTGTGTGTGTGGGAACCAACCGTCCCCCCACCCCGCAACCCCGCGACAGGGGGGTGTGTGTGTGTGTGTGTGTGTGTGTGTGTGTGTGTGTGTGTGTGTGTGTGTGTGTGTGTGTGTGTGTGTGTGTGTGTGTGTGATAGCTACCATGCAAGGCGCTCTCTGACCTATCGGGAGCAATGTGGGGTTCAGTGTCACTTTGCCCAGGGACACATGGACATGTCACACAAATGTTTGTAGTCACACAAAAGGACTACAAACAACACAAAAGGACTACAAAAAATATCCGGGGGCGGCAAACGTTTCCATGGTAAAAGCGGGCTCCACCAATTACAGACGTCTCTCTGACACTCTAGGATTATGGGTAGTGTAGTTCTTATACCCGAGCTCGCGAAAAAATTGAAAAGCACAAACAGGAGACAAAAAAAAACGTAATGCACTTACATGTTACACTTACCTTTGAAGCTAATGTAGGCTACTTGCGTGATTCTTGCTGTTTGAGCTTATACCTGCTTAGTTGAATTAAATTATTGGAAGTCGCTTTAGATAAGTGTCAGCGATGTAGGCTAATCTAATGAAGTAAAGTAGGCCTATTAAATATAAAATTGACGTTTCAGTGTACTTATTTTCCACCAGAATGCGCAAAACAATGTCTCTAAAGCTGGAATTTTTCCCTATTTTCGAGGTCCCAAGGTTGGCCAGTATGCCGAAAGAGGGAGCATTATATTATTCCTAAAGAGGGAGCATTATATTATTCCTAAAGAGGGAGCATTATATTATTCCTAAAGAGGGAGCATTATATTATTCCTAAAGAGGGAGCATTATATTATTCCTAAAGAGGGAGCATTATATTATTCCTAAAGAGGGAGCATTATATTATTCCTAAAGAGGGAGCATTATATTATTCCTAAAGAGGGAGCATTATATTATTCCTAAAGAGGGAGCATTATATTATTCCTAAAGAGGGAGCATTATATTATTCCTAAAGAGGGAGCATTATATTATTCCTAAAGAGGGAGCATTATATTATTCCTAAGAGGGAGCATTATATTATTCCTAAGAGGGAGCATTATATTATTCCTAAAGAGGGAGCATTATATTATTCCTAAAGAGGGAGCATTATATTATTCCTAAAGAGGGAGCATTATATTATTCCTAAAGAGGGAGCATTATATTATTCCTAAAGAGGGAGCATTATATTATTCCTTGGGGAAAGTAAATGGACTCAACTCTAGTTTAGAGAAAATTACTGTTGAGGTTCAAATGGAGCAGTGAAGAAACTGAAAGGAATGAAAAGCGACTGTGTGTGTGTGTGTGTGTGTTTCTCTCTCTCTCTCTCTCTCTCTCTCTCTCTCTCTGTGTCTGTCTCTCTCTGTGTGTGTGTGTTTCTCTCTCTCTCTCTCTCTCTCTCTCTCTCTCTCTCTCTCTCTCTGTCTCTCTGTGTGTGTGTGTGTGTGTGTGTCTCTCTCTCTCTCTCTCTCTCTCTCTCTCTGTGTCTGTCTCTCTGTGTGTGTTTGTGTGTGTCTCACTCTCTGTGTGTGTGTGTGTGTGTGTGTTTTCTCTCTCTCTCTCTCTCTCTCTCTCTGTGTCTGTCTCTCTGTGTGTGTTTGTGTGTGTCTCACTGTGTGTGTGTGTGTGTGTGTGTGTTTCTCTCTCTCTCTCTGTGTGTGTGTCTGTCTCTCTGTGTGTGTTTGTGTGTGTGTATGTCTCTCTGTGTGTGTTTGTGTGTGTGTATGTCTCTCTGTGTGTCTCGGTGTGGCTCGGTATGGGTGTGTGTGTGACTGTGATTCTGTGTGTGTGTGTGTGTGTGTGTGTGTCTCTCTCTCTGTGTATGACATGTCTCTGTATTTGTTTGTGTGTGTCTCTCTCTCTGTGTGTTTGTGTGTGTGTCTCACTCTATGTGTGTGTGTGTGTGTGTGTGTGTGTGTCTCTCTCTCTCTCTCTCTCTCTCTCTCTCTCTCTCGCTTGGATTAAAGGGCAGCCATTGAAGAGAACGTGTGTGTGTGTGTGTGTGTGTGTGTGTGTGTGTGTGTGTGTGTGTGTGTGTGTGTGTGTGTGTGTGTGTGTGTGTTCAGGGCTTGCTGGGGGTCATAGGTCAGCTCTCTTCAGGATGTCGGGTCAAGTTTATTTTCTCTGCCAGTTGGAGACAGAGACAGAAGACCCAGTGATGAAAGAAATGAGCGCCGGGGGAACAGAGAACACTTTAAACTGTGTGTGTGTGTGTGTGTGTGTGTGTGTGTAGGTCTGTGTGTGTGTGTGTGTGTCTAAGATTTTTGAATGTCAGAATGTTCAGCACTTTCTGATCATTAGACTGATTGGGTAATGTGTGGATAATTCAAGATGAGTTGGATAAATTTTCCCACGATAAGAAGGACTTGTCTCCAACACAGTTTTTTTTTTTTTTTTTAACCTTTATTTATACAGGTAAATCCCATTGAGTCCGAAGACTCTTTTGCAAGGGAGACCTGTTCCCATTTACACGTTACCATTCACACACCGATAGCAGGCTAACTATCGACATTCACACGAGGCAAGGTGGATGAAGTGTCTTGCCCAGGGACACAACAACTATGACACAAGTGGCCGGGCGGGGATCGAACCTCCAACCCTTTGATCATCGGCCGACCCGCTCTACCACCTGAGCCACAGTCGCCCCACAGTTTAAAGGAGCTACGAGGAACTTTTGAAATATTTCTGAAACAGTCTAATTTTTCCCCTGATGATCATGAATTACATGTAACAGCAAACGAGACCATCAGTGCAAAGAATGCTATTTTTATATAGTTTTTCATAATGCCTTTGTACATGGGTATATACGCTCACCCAGGAACAACAGCTGGCGTGGTAAAAACACTACCGCTTTTGTCCAAAGGGGGGCGCTAGAATTAACACACACTGAAAGTTCAGTCTCAAGGCTAAGGCCACTTTTGCAGTTTAGTTTCTGAAGACCCACTAATAAAATTACGTCTTGTTTTATTTAGGGAAAATAAAAAATCTTGCAATGAACGGTGTGTGTGTGTGTGTGTGTGTGTGTGTGTGTGTGTGTGTGTGTGTGTGTGTGTGTGTGTGTGTGTGTGTGTGTGTGTGTGTGTGTAGGCCTTTTGATTCCTTTATATCAGCAGTGCTCTCTCTCACACACACATAAACACACACACACACTCTCGCTATCAGTCTGTTGAAGTACTTCCTTCCACTTGAACACGAAAGAGTCACTCATGGAGATTTTTCGACTGGCGTTCAGATTATAAGGATTCAGTGAAGCACACACACACACACACACACACACACACACACACACACACACAGATGCACACACACAGACACGAATGCGCACGCACGCACGCACACACACTCGCACACAGACTTGCACACACATGCAGACAAGCACACGCATGTATGCACACGCACAAACACACACACACACACACACACACACACACACATACACACACACACACACACACACACACACACACACAGAGGCATCTTATTAGCTTCAGGATGCACTGAGAAGTCTCCACACTAACCCTAGGTTCAGGTTCCGGGGTCACGGCATAACATCCTACAGGAAGCAAACACACACACACACACACACACACACACACACACCTTTCCCCCCTTTCTTCCTCTTATCCTTTCTCATGTCTTACTCAGATTTCAACATAACATCCTGTAGGAAAGGAGAGAGTGTGTGAGCGTGTGTGTGTGTGTGTGTGTGTGTGTGTGTGTGTGTGTGTGTGTGTGTGTGTGTGTGTGTGTGTGTGTGAAGTAGAGAGAGAGAGAGAGAGTATGCCTCTGCCTAAAAAGCACATAGGCCATACCGTACAGCTAGTAACATGTGAAGAGACAGTGGACATTTATATTTAATATAACCTGATGACTTTTCTTTTTTTCTTTTTTAAGATATATTTTTTGGGCATTTTTATGCTTTATTGACAGTGCAGAGACAGAGGTGAAATGGGGCAGAGAGGGGGTGACATGCAGAGAACGACCGCGGGCTGGAATCGAACCCGGGTCCGCTGCTGGGCCCGGCCCGGGAGGGGGGGACGCCCTACCAACTGAGCTAAGGACGCCCCCAACCTGATGACTTTTCTGAGGCTCAAAGGAAGACTTAGAAACAAGAAAATGAACCAGGAACTGTGTTTCAAATTTGAACTTTCACATCCACATGAGACGCACTGACTAACCCTAACATTAACCTAAGAAAGATGTGACTTTTTTAAACTTGTGTGTGTGTTTGTGTGTGTGTGTGTGTGTGTGTGTGTGTGTGTGTGTGTGTGTGTGTGTGTGTGTGTGTGTGTGTGTGTGTGTGTGTGTGTGTGTGTGTTTGTTGGTGTGTGTGTGTGTGTGTGTGTGTGTGTGTGTGTGTGTGTGTGTGTGTGTGTGTGTGTGTGTGTGTGTGTGTGTGTGTGTGTGTGTGTTTAAGACCTGTGTAAAAAGGGTCAAAATCACATTACAATGCCATGTTTACTTACCTCCAGTTTGACTTAAAGTCTCTACGAGGAACTTTTAAATATTTCTGAAACAGTCTCATTTCTCACTCTGATGATCATAAATTACATGTAACAGCAAACGAGACCATCAGTGCTAAAGAATGCTATTTCTACATAGTTTTTCTCAATGCCTTTGTCATGGGTATATACGCTCACCCAGGAACAACAGCTGGCGTAGGCTAAACTTTTTATCCATTCATACACATGAAAACGCTTTACTATCATTTAGGATTTTGTTCTTATCGGGACACGGGGCGGATGTAAAAGCCTTTGGCCACAAAACAACGTCTGCCGCAGCTGCTGAGGTGGACTGATAAGGTAAGGTAAGGTGTGTGTGTGTGTGTGTGTGTGTGTGTGTGTGTGTGTGTGTGTGTGTGTGTGTGTGTGTGTGTGTGTGTGTGTGTGTGTGTGTGTGTGTGTGTGTGTGTGTGTGTGTGTTTGTACTTGTACAACTATTTTTGTGAGAACCAATTGGAGTTTTAGACCTTAAGAGTGAGGACATTTTGTCCGGTTGTCACTTTGGGACAGGCCGTTAAAGGGCTGTTTGAGGGTTAACACTAGGCTTTAAGGACAGGCCTTTAAAGGGCTGTTTGAGGGTTAACACTAGGTTTTAAGGACAGGCCTTTAAAGGGCTGTTTGAGGGTTAACACTAGGTTTTAAGGACAGGCCTTTAAAGGGCTGTTTGAGGGTTAACACTAGGTTTTAAGGACAGGCCTTTAAAAGGCTGTTTGAGGGTTAACACTAGGTTTTAAGGTTCAGGTATGAATTAGGTTTATGTTAGGGTTAGTGTAAGGGTTGGGGTTAGGTATTTAGTTTGGATGGTTAGGGTTAGGGTAAGGGGCTAGGGAATGCATTATGTCAATGAATGTCCTCACAAGTATAGCCGTACAAAAGTGTGTGTGTGTGTGTGTGTGTGTGTGTGTGTGTGTGTGTGTGTGTGTGTGTGTGTGTGTGTGTGTGTGTGTGTGTGTGTGTGTGTGTGTGTGTGTGTGTGTGTGTGTGTGTGTGTGTGTGTGTGACGCAGCACAAAACAACATCCCTGCAGCCGTTCCTGTAATCTCTTTCTTAATTTCCCTCCCTCTCAATCACTCTCTATCCCCCCGGGAGCCACATCAAAGAGACTAGTGTTATCAGTGGTGTGTGCGTGTGTGTGTGTGTGTGTGTGTGTGTGTGTGTGTGTGTGTGTGTGTGTGTGTGTGTGTGTGTGTGTGTGTGTGTGTGTGTGTGTGTGTGTGTGTGTGTGTGGGGGTGGTGTGTGTGATAGTGACATACCTAAGCTTATCTGTGTGTGTGTGTGTGTGTGTGTGTGTGTGTGTGTGTGTGTGTGTGTGTGTGTGTGTGTGTGTGTGTGTGTGTGTGTGTGTGTGTGTGTGTGTGTATAGCATAATCTCTCTTACTACTGGCACAGTTTTATCAAAAAGGAAATAACCGCTCAACCAAACTCTCACAGACCCGAAATCACTTGATATGAGAAGTTTAGACACGCCAGGTGTATGGAGAAACATTTTTATTTTTTGGCATTTTCAAGCTTTATTAGACAGTACAGAGTTGAAATGGGGAGACAGAGAGACAGAGAGAGAGAGAGAGAGGGGGGGGGGGGATGATCTGCAGTAAAGGTCCACGGGCCGGATTCAAACCCGCGACCACTGCAACGAAGGCCGGAGCCGATATGGTACATCCTGAACACACACCCCTGATGTGATTTTAAAAGCACTGCTCCGATTTGAAGTAATTGTGGTTCAGGCTTTAACACAGACAGCCGCAGTGTTAAGTAACTTCCTGTATTTATTCCTCGTAGCCGCTGTCTGTCTTTGTCTGTTAATCTGTCTATCTGCTCTGATTTCTTTCCTGTTTACGAGTCCCAATCACACTGCTTCCTCTCACACTTTCCCTCTGATGTCAGCGGCGCTTCCTTTAGTTTTAAGGGCCAAAGTATTTAAATATGTCATTTATGTTTCAAATGACCGACTGGTAACGGTTGACATCAACCTTTGTGCGAATTGAAGGTCCTGAGATGTTTTATTCCATTGGTTATGTCCAGAACTGTTTATTAGGGGACGCCCTCAGCTCAGTTGGTAGGGCGTCCCCCCCCCCCATGGGCCTCGGCCAGCAGCGGACCCGGTTTCGATTCCGGCCCGCGGTCGTTCTCTGCATGTCACTCCCCTCTCTGCCCCATTTCAACTCTGTCTCTACACCATCAATAAAGCATAAAAATGCCAAAAAAAATATCTGAAAAAAAAATATAGGGGAAGGTGGGGTGATTTGTGCGTTTTGGAAGTTGCAAAACCCCTTGTTTCTAGAAAACCGTGGAAGAAATTGGAAATGTGACCACATATTTAAGAAGAGCCATCCATTTGACTCATCCTGTAAAGAAGGGAGACACAAGGAATAAGATATAAGCACATTTAAGCTCAAAAAACTGTGTTTTGCCTTTCAAAGTAAAATTTCCATGATCAAGGTTTTTTGATTATTGTGTCTGAACAATTATAGACACGTTTGAAAACATTTGACACATGTTTTAGTGCTTTGGTATGCTACACTTTGAGTCTATATAGTTAGCACAATGTCAACCCTAAATTGCTGCATCATGCCTATTATCCAAAATTCTGGGGATGGGGTGATTTGTGCGCAAGGGCCTGGGTGAGTTATAAGTAAGTAAGTAAGTAAAATGTATTTAGAAAAGCACATTTATGACAGTTTGCACTGTCCAAAGTGCTGTACATAGTGCATTCAGTAGGTAAACAATGAAGGTACAATAACAATAACCAAAATAAAAGACGTAAAGCCCATACATCCACATAAACACAGATAGTAGTGCAGAGGTAAGATAGTTAATGGGGAGGAAAAGCCAGGGTGTACATATGGGTTTTGAGCCTTGATTTAAAGGCAGAAATGTAGGGGGAATCACATTTGTCAGGTGGCAGTTGGTTCCACAAGCACGGAGCAACTAGTGCAAAGTACATTTCTGAGAGTTGTGCCAGTGGCATGGCTGTATACGCTGGTCACCAAAAGAAAGTGATTGTCTACAGTAGCTCAGAAGAGAGTGACATCTCAACTCCACTTAACGACACCACTGATGAGAGTTCAGATGGCCAGAAAGATGATGATGGTGACTTTGTCATTGTGACACAATGACGCACAAATCACCCCACGTAGTGGGGTGATTTGTGCTTTTTTCAAAGCTATATTTCTTAAACAGTTTATTCCAGATCCAAAGTTTTTATTGCCAGGGATGCACAACATCCTGAAATATATGTACATATTTGAGTTGGAGACATAACTGTCAAGGCCTCACTTTAAAATCACTTTGAGTAAAAAGTTGCACAAATCACCCCACCTTCCCCTATATTGTTTATTAGTCGGGGCCCATTAACGTCCTATAGTCATCGCTGGTTGCTGTCACATGGACAAAGAAATGCAAAATAATATATCTATATAGTTTTTCTTAATGCCTTTGTCACCGGTATACGCTCACCCAGGAACAACAGCTGACGTAGTAAAAACACTACCGCTTTTGTCCAAAGGGGGGCGCTAGAATGAACACACACTGAAAGATCCTGGTAGCACCTTTAAAAACAAATAAAAAAACTTCAAAAGGATGGATGCTAGAGCCCAACTATTCCTCTGAGCCTAGGATCAGCTGGTAAAGAGGAAGCCGTTCGTGTGTGTGTGTGTGTGTGTGTGTGTGTGTGTGTGTGTGTGTGTGTGTGTGTGTGTGTGTGTGTGTGTGTGTGTGTGTGTGTGTGTGTGTGTGTGTGTCTGTCTGTCTGTGTGTGTGTGTGTGTGTGTGTGTGTGTGTGTGTGTGTGTGTGTGTGTGTGTGTGTGTGTGTGTGTGTGTGTGTGTGTGTGTGTGTGTGTGTGTGTGTGTGTGTGTGTGTGTGTGTCTTTCTGTCTGTGTGTGTGTGTGTGTGTGTGTGTCTTTCTGTCTGTGTGTGTGTGTGTGTGTGTGCGTATGTGTGTGTGTGTGTGTGTGTGTGTGTGTGTGTGTGTGTGTTTCTGTGTGTGTGTGTGTGTGTGTGTGTTCTGTTGTGATAGAAAGGGCTGAAGGAGGGGAGATAACACCAGACAAACACTGACGTCCCCCTCCCTCATACAGGACACTTAGCAGATCATGACGTGCAGGCGAAACTTAAAAAATTTGAATATCGTGCAAAAGTTCATTCATTTCAGTAATTCAACTTAAAAAGGTGAAACTAATATATTATACAGACTCATAACATGCAAAGTGAGATATCTCAAGCTTTTATTAGTTATAATTTTGATTAATATGGCTTACAGCTTATGTAAACCCCACATTCAAAATCTCAGAAAATTGTAGTATTACATGAAATCAATAAAGAAGGGATTTTAAATACAGAAATGACGGCCCTCTACAAAGTACAATCATGCATATGTACTCAGTACTTGGTTTGGGGGCCCTATTGCATGAATTCTTGCCTCAATTCCAATTCATTTTCCATGATATTCTAATAATATGAGTTTCACCTGTATATCGACTTCCGATCCTCTGCAACCAACAACATTTACAAATATCAAAAGGAGCATCACATTTATGTTCATGTCACACAAAACTGGAGCGAAGGCAACATATTTAGCAGAAAAGGTGACCGGGCCTTCGCAGTAGCGGCTCCACGCTTGTGGAACCAACTGCCACCTGACATACGTGATGCCCCCTCCATATGCCTTTAAATCAAGGCTCAAAACCCATCTGTACACCCTGGCTTTCCCTCCCCATTAGCTATCTGACCTCTGCACTACTGTGTATGTGTGTGTGTGGATGTCTGGGTTATATGTCTTTTATATTTTTATCATTATTTTTTCTATTGTTGTTGTTATTTTGCCTTCATGTTGGCCCATGTTGGCCTACTGAATGCACTATGTACAGCACTTTGGTCAGTGCAAACTGTTATAAGTGTGCTTTTATAAATACATTTTACTTACTTACCCCTTCTCTTCTTCTCTTCTTCCTTCTTCTTCTTACTTCTTACTTACTTACTTACTTTCTTTACAAAAGAAAAGAAGGAACTCAGGGGAAAGTGAGCTTTTAATGTCAAGTATTCAGCTCTGGAAAAATCAAGAGACGGGGGATTGAACCACCGACCCTGTAACCCAGTGGACGACCGCCCTACACACTTCACCACCGACCCTGTAACCCAGTGGACGACCGCCCTACACACTCCACCACAGACGCCCCTAATATCAGGTGTATTTATTGTAATAAGTCAAAATATCAGTAATGTTCAGGTTTTGCAGTGTGTATAATTAGCTTTCTTAGATATATTTTGAGTAGAAATTAGACCATATTTATACTCAGCTCTGGAAAAAAATCAAGAGACCAGTCTGGATTGTTCTCAAATCTTCATCTCTACATTACTTAATGGAAATGCTCTTTAATGACAAATTTTTTTTTGGAATTTGGTAGAAATGTTGTTGTGGACCGAAGGAGGGAAGATAAAAACACATAAATACTGGCAAAAAAATTCGGTAACACTTTACAATGAAGTACACAAAATAGTAGTACCTACTACATAGATGTGTGTTACCTACTACATAGATGTGTGTTACCTACTACATAGATGTGTGTTACCTACTACATAGATATGTGTTACCTACTACATAGATGTGTGTTACCTACTACATAGATGTGTGTTACCTACTACATAGATGTGTGTTACCTTCTACATAGATATGTGTTACCTACTACATAGATGTGTGTTACCTACTACATAGATGTGTGTTACCTACTACATAGATATGTGTTACCTACTACATAGATATGTGTTACCTACTACATAGATGTGTGTTACCTACTACATAGATGTGTGTTACCTACTACATAGATATGTGTTACCTACTACATAGATATGTGTTACCTACTACATAGATATGTGTTACCTACTACATAGATATGTGTTACCTACTACATAGATATGTGTTACCTACTACATAGATGTGTGTTACCTACTACATAGATATGTGTTACCTACTACATAGATATGTGTTACCTACTACATAGATGTGTGTTACCTACTACATAGATATGTGTTACCTACTACATAGATGTGTGTTACCTTCTACATAGATATGTGTTACCTACTACATAGATGTGTGTTACCTACTACATAGATATGTGTTACCTACTACATAGATGTGTGTTACCTACTACATAGATGTGTGTTACCTACTACATAGATATGTGTTACCTACTACATAGATATGTGTTACCTACTACATAGATATGTGTTACCTACTACATAGATATGTGTTACCTACTACATAGATATGTGTTACCTACTACTAGGGATGAGCCCGAATCCGAATATGTATTCGGATAAGCACGGATAATGAGTTAGATACGGATACAGATAATTTCCGAATAGTCCCGTTATTATTCGGGGATTTTTTTATTTTTTTATTGTGCGCTTAATTGACGCAGCGCGTTCCGCCTCAATGACACAACAGGTAGAATGACACTAACAGCTGTTCTGTGGTGGACATGAGAGGACCGGGCGCGTCCCGTGACCCGCGGTCTCTCTCTTTTTATCCACTGATAAACGCAGCGCGTTCGCCCTTTCCCTCGAATAGAAGGTTCTACCGGTCGCATTCGCTGCCGTTTTTATTTGAGTTTCCTCGTAACCCGCTGCTATGGCAGAGAAGAGACGAACCGATGGAATATGCTGCACCCCGAGTCACCGTCAGCCCTTCCCCGATGTAGGCTATTTACATTCTCTAGGCCTACTGCTTAAACTCTTTTAAACATCACAACGTTTCCATCAAACTGATGCTTAGGACCTGTACTTTTTCAGCTGTCAATCAGTGCGTAGACGCCTAGGCCTACTTCAGGACCTATACAATAAAAATCGGAAACTGCAAACTTGACACATTGAAATCACGTATGGCTTTGTGGAAAGGCTAAAATATTATTTAGGGTTTATGAGATTGGCACGTTGATACAGATTATTCCTAAACCTTAGTTTAGTAAAACAAATGTAAAAAAAGAGCGATAGGGAGAGATAGAGATAAAAAAATCATGAAGTACAGCTGTATTTTCCCCAGTTAAAGGGAGACCTTAGTTAAGTTAAAAGTAAAACACTGGCCCTCATTTACTAACAGTGAGAAGCCTAGGCACAGATGTGGGCTGTTATTTATCAATATTTTCGTTCCCTGAATTTCTTGAGATGAAAAGGTAGAAATATATCTGACTTTTTGACTTATATTTCAAAATTACATCAATTTGATGCTTTGAAGGGACAACAATTGCATTGACAATGAATATTAGTTTAGAAAATCAATGTAGGTGTGACTTCCTTTAATGCAGGCTAATGTAAAAGAAACCTCCGGTATACGCCACGCCCACTTCTTCTTGTGTATCCGGATACAGATACAGATACAGATAATTTTGTTGGTTGAACAGATACAGATACAGATACAGATAATGACGTCTCCGCACACCCCTACCTACTACATAGATGTGTGTTACCTACTACATAGATGTGTGTTACCTACTACATAGATGTGTGTTACCTACTACATAGATGTGTGTTACCTACTACATAGATGTGTGTTACCTACTACATAGATGTGTGTTACCTACTACATAGATATGTGTTACCTACTACATAGATATGTGTTACCTACTACATAGATATGTGTTACCTACTACATAGATATGTGTTACCTACTACATAGATATGTGTTACCTACTACATAGATGTGTGTTACCTACTACATAAGTAGTAAGTTTTTTTTTGTGTTCGGTAGCACAAAAAAAACTTATGTAGTAGGTAACACACCAAAAAAAAACCCTATGTGTTAGGTAACACAAAAACACCTATGTAGTACCTACTGTGTAGTAGGTACTATAATTTTGTGTACCTTATCGTAAAGTGTTACCAAAAATTCCTCTACAAAAATGTGTAAAAGAAACAAGCAATGAAAGGTGTATTTCACCTCTAATATTTGATATGACTGACTTTATTATTGATATTTTGACGTAGAATTTAGACCAGAATGTCCTGTATGTGATGAAGTGTAGTCTGATAGAAAGGACTGAATCGTATACAGCTCTTTTCCCTGGTTTTTCACAGACCCAAAGCGCTTTACATTGTTTTGTACACATTCACCCATTCACACACACATTCACCCATTCACACACACATTCACCCATTCACACACACATTCACCCATTCACACACACATTCATTCATACACCGATAGCAGCAGCAGCTACCACGCAGGGTGCAGGCTGACAATCAGGAGACATTTAGGGTTCAGTGTCTCTTTGCCCAGGGACACTTGGACATGTGGCGGGGAGACGGGGGATCCAACCACCGACCCTGTAACCCAGTGGACGACCGCCCTACACACTCCACCACAGACGCCCCTAATATCAGGTGTATTTATTGTAATAAGTCAAAATATCAGTAATGTTCAGGTTTTGCAGTGTGTATAATTAGCTTTCTTAGATATATTTTGAGTAGAAATTAGACCATATTTATATACAGCTCTGGAAAACATTAAGAGACCAGTCTGGATTGTTCTCAAATCTTCATCTCTACATTACTTAATGGAAATGCTCTTTAATGACAACATTTTTGGGGTGGAATTTGGTAGAAATGTTGTCAGTAGTTTGTAGAATAAAACCCAAATGTTCATTCTACTCAAACATATGTCTATAAAGAGTAAAACAAGAGACACTGAACATTTGGAGTGGTCTGAAACGGACAAAAACTTTCTCAAACAAAGCGCTCTTAGATTGTGAGTGTCAGTGAGTTAAGGAGGAAGTGTGTGTGTGTGTGTGTGTGTGTGTGTGTGTGTGTGTGTGTGTGTGTGTGTGTGTGTGTGTGTGTGTGTGTGTGTGTGTGTGTGTGTGTGTGTGTGTGGAATTCACTCAAACTGTGTCGAGGTCAGTTTGGTCTGAATGGATTTGAACACCTGGCTGCTACTTCACTGAAGGGGGC
>CM049407.1:2565000-2597500 GCA_026929865.2 Hyperoplus lanceolatus
GGGGGGGGTCTAACCACTACACCACAAGCATGGGGCGTTTAAAAAAAAATGTATCAATTAATCAATCAATTGGTCAACCTTTATGTGTACTGGAGAGAGAGATTGTAGGTGGACACACATTTACAATGACATGTAGTCGAACCAAGAGTGAAAACAACAACACAAAAACAATGCAATTATGGATGGATGGATGGAGGGAGAGAGGGAGGGAGGGAGGGAGGGAGGGAGGGAGGGATGGATGGAGGGAGGGAGGGATGGAGGGAGGGATGGAGGGAGGGATGGAGGGAGGGAGGGAGGGATGGAGGGGGGGGATGGATGGAGGGATGGAGGGATGGGAGGGAGGGAGGGAGGGAGGGAGGGAGGGAGGGAGGGATGGATGGATGGATGGATGGATGGAGAGAGGGAGGGAGGGAGGGAGGGAGGGATGGATGGATGGGTGGGTGGATGGATGGATGGATGGATGGATGGAGGGAGGGAGGGAGGGAGGGAGGGAGGGAGGGATGGATGGAGGGAGGGGAAGGGTGGATGGATGGATGGATGGATGGAGGGAGGGAGGGAGGGAGGGAGGAAGGGAGGGAGGGAGGGAGGGAGGGATGGATGGAGGGAAGGATTGGATGGATGGAATGATAGATAGATGGATAGATAGATAGGATGGATGGATGGATGGATGGATGGATAGATAGATAGATAGATAGATAGATAGATAGATAGATAGATAGATAGATAGATAGATAGATAGATAGATAGATAGATAGATAGATAGATACAACATTGAAACATTTAATAATTGATAAAAAAATGTTTAAAAAAATTACATTTGGTTTTATAACATTCAGATTAAGTTACTTTATTAGTCAATGGGTTACACTGAAATTCCCTCTGAATGGTCCCCACCTCCAGAGGGAGGGAGGGCAGGGTCAGCCATGGTACAGACAGACAGACAGACAGACAGACAGACAGACAGACAGACAGACAGATGGATGGACGGATGGACTAAGGAGTCAGGAGGCAGGGTCAGCCATAGTACAGACAGACAGACAGACAGACAGACAGACAGACAGACAGACAGACAGACAGACAGGAGGCGAGGGAGAGAGCGCAGGGTCAGCCATAGTATGGACAGACACACTCCAGATGGGGTCAGAGCGCAGGGTCAGCCATAGTACAGACAGACAGACAGACAGACAGACAGACAGACAGACAGACAGACACATCAGAGGGGGTCAGATAGGGTCAGCCATGAACAGACAGACAGACACACTCCAGAGGGGGTCAGAGGGTCAGCCATAGTACAGACAGACAGACAGACAGACAGACAGACAGACAGATAGAGAGACAGACACACTCCAGAGGGGTCAGATAGAGGGTCAGCCATAGATACACGCCCCTGGAGCTGTTTGGGGGTTAAGTGTCTTGCTCAAGGACACAATGGTAGAGATGGTGGGCACCGTAGATGTAATAGCAGCCACCACTAGTTGTACTACTAACACCCTCCTGTCCGATGCCAGGGATCCAACCAACATAGCAGAAAGTGTGGAGGGGAGGGTGTATGTGGCTTTCTCCCTGCATTCCAAATCACACACTCTTTCTTTTTACTACACTACATACTAAAGTACAGAAGAGTTTTAGGGCCACAGGAGAGAGAAAAGAAATCAGATAAGAAAGATTTTTTTCATTATGTCGAGAAATGTCAAGAATGAAGATGTAATACTGCAAAATGCTATTGGAGTTAGTGGGGCATGTATGTATTTTCAGCATACTACAATTGACGTGCATGTATGTATTGCGACATCCTTAATCTTTTTTCTGGCATACTAAATAGTAGGGAAGTATGGGGATTGGAACGCAGGGTAAGTCAGAAAGGCATCCCCCAAAATGCAACCCTTGGCCCATACAACACTTCACACACTAGAGGGCGCACTTCACAACAGACTTAATGCTAATGGGGCCAGAGGCATGAGCAGCCCAGCTATGTTATCATCATTAGTGTGTAAACAGTACTTAAAGGGGCACTGTGTAAATTTTAAGTAATTTATTAGCTAAAATCAATATCCTCATTCATAAATATGTCCTCATTGGTGTAAAATCACCTCTGCCAATAATCTGAATTATCCTCAATAGAACATGCTTTATTTTTACTTTTATCAGGGGGCTATCTCCTTATTCCAAACACTCTATATATGGAGAAAATCTGTTATGAGATTACAGGGAAAGCAGGGAAAACTCTACATTACTCTAGACATTGAGTGTTTAGCAGTAATGTAGTGCACTTTTCTCATGTTTATATTGGACTAAATCCGATTTTGTTATACATGTACAGTAACAATAAAGACTAACTTCTATTATTGTAGAGTAAAGTGGCTGACCTGTGAAGTTATTTTCCAAATCAGCCCTGTGGAAACTTACATTGATAACCAGGTGTTTGAAGTAAATTAAAGCTGGGGTATGTGATTTCTGATTGGTCAAAGTTAGCATGAGCTGTACACTTTGACCAATCAGAGGGAGGCTCCGATTCTCTGTTCTTATTGGCTTGTTGGGACTGTCCATTCACTTTGGCACCGACGTTGTTGCTGTAGAGAGCGTGTCAGGGAGGGACCATAGGGGAGGGACCAAAGAGAACAAGTGGAGCGGTTGAGGTATTTGGATTCAAATCTCTATCCCAACTGCTATTTTCTGCCCAAATCATATACCCCAGCTTTAAGTACAAGTATTTTTGTAATGTGTGACTAACATTTGAGCCAGGGTTCCACTGTGGAGGAAATCTTATTATATGGTCACATCCAAAATGAAGGACATATTTTGCCTATTTTTTTTACGTGTAATTTTTTTTTTTCTTGTTGTTTATCTCGTGACATTTTGAGAAAATATTGTGTTATAGTATTTTTTATTGATTTAAAGCTGGGGTGGAGGATTTTGGGAGAAAATGGCAGTTGGGATAGAGATTCGAATCCAAATACCTCAACCGCTCCACTTGTTCTCTTTGGTCCCTCCCCTATGGTCCCTCCCTGACACGCTCTACACCAACAAAGTCGTGCCAAAGTGAATGGACAGTCCCAACAGCCAATAAGAACAGAGAATCGGAGCCTTGCTCTGATTGGTCAAAGTGTACAGCTCATGTTAACTTTGACCAATCAGAAATCACATACCCCAGCTTTAATGTGTACAACTTAGGGCTCTCAAATGATACAGGTAAAAGTCCAAAGTCCAATAGTGCATTGCCACATAGCTGTTACCCAGAGGGCAAAGCCATTTTATGGGCATGGAGCGTTGTAAAAGGTTGTTCACCAGAAATGATATCTAGGACCTTCAAGGATCACAACCTGGGATAGATGGATGGATGGATGGATGGAAGGAGGGATGGATGGATGGATGGAAGGAGGGATGGATGGATGGATGGATGGATGGATGGATGGATGGAAGGAGGGATGGATGGATGGATGGATGGATGGATGGATGGATGGATGGATGGATGGATGGATGGATGGATAGATGGATGGATGGATGGATGGATGGATGGATGGATGGATGGATGGATGGATGGTTGGATGGAAGGAGGGAGGGAGGGGGATGGGTGGATGGATGGATGGATGGATGGATGGATGGATAGATGGATAGATGGACGAGAGAGGGAGGGGGGGGGGGGGGGTGGGTGGGTGGGTGGGTGGAAGGAGGGGGGGGGGGGGGGGGGGGGTGGGTGGGTGGATGGATGGATGGATGGATGGATGGATGGATAGATAGATAGATAGATAGATAGATAGATAGATAGATAGATAGATAGATAGATAGATAGATAGATAGATAGATAGATAGATAGATAGATGACCTTGTCATTTTTTATTATTACAAATATTATTATTTATTTGGTATTATTATGGTGTTTATATTCATTAACAGAACATACAGAAGTGTCTACACCAGGGGAACAATTTTAAAATGGCCGAATAAAAATAAACATATCAATAGGCCTAAATGCATATAACAAAAACACGTGTGTTAGCCTATCAGTCAAAAAAAAATCATATATATATCGTATTTTTATCCCTTTTTTGTTCTTAAATCCCCTTAAAGCGCTGCCACACTGCTTCGTTGTGTTGATACAAGAATCCGCTTGACCTCATGATATGTCCATTCCTTTAACATGAGACTGACACACCACGTTACTATTTGTCTAATATACCGCTATGCGCAACTCAGCCTGTGCGCGGCGCTGCTCTGCCTATGTCTAACCAACTCCGAGGCAGCAGTAGGCCCTTTTTCTCCCTGCCTGCCTGTCTCTCTCTCTCTCTCTCTCTCTCTCTCTCTCTCTCTCTCTCTCTCTCTCTCTCTCTCTCTCTCTCTCTCTCTCTCTCTCTCTCTCTCTCTCTCTTTTAATCTATTCTATCTATCCTGTATGTCCATAAAAGTCTATCATAATCGTATTGTTTTAGCAAACAAAACCTACACTGCTTGGATCGAGTCTTAAAAGATAAAACATCCCAAATGCGTCTTACAACTTTACGCTATTTCCACCGCACAATAAAATCAGGAAACATCGGAGGAAGTCACCGAGAACGAAGCCGTGCTGTGTGTGAGTGTGTGTGTGTGTGTGTGTGTGTGTGTGTGTGTGTGTGTGTGTGTGTGTGTGTGTGTGTGTGTGTGTGTGTAGGCTGAAAAACGAACAAAATCTTCAAAAATCCCCACATTAACAGTCGTTCATGGACTCGTGCCATTCAGTTGGTCTCGGCAGTGAAACACGAGAGGGTTCTGTGGCGTTTATTTCAATATATCCCAAAGGAGGAGAGGAGAGGAGGGTTAGAATGTGGCGATCATGACCGCAGTGTGTGTGTGTGTGTGTGTGTGTGTGTGTGTGTGTGTGTGTGTGTGTGTGTGTGTGTGTGTGTGTGTTTGTGTGTGTGTGTGTTTTGGGGGGTTATTTTTGTATAACATGTAAAAGCCTATACAACCTAATCGCCCTTCTTGTCGTATCCAAATCTAGACTACATAATCATGACGTATTTCCATTTAGTTCGAGCATAAGATCACACACACACACACACACACACACACACACACACACACACACACACACACACACACACACACACATGAACCAAAGCATGAGCAAAAGAAAAACGTCTCGCTGAACGGCCGTGATCTGAAGCGGTTGTTCCCAAGATGTCACCCCACCATATTCCACTCGGCTTGGAAAATCTCACCGTGTGTTTGCATAGAAAAAGCAGCACTAGTCGTAGACGCGTAAAGTGTATTTATATGTCGTTTATTTGCGTTTGCGTACGGTTCACACACACACACACACACACACACACACACACACACACACACACACACACACACACACACAGGGACATGTCGTTGTTTATGAGACATGTGACTTATTTGGGATGTTATAGCCTTAACATGTTGGAAAAAATGTTCTATAGTCGGGAAGCCCTTATGCCACGAAATCTCGTTTATTTTTGCGTAGGTTTGACACACACACGCACACACGCACGCACACACACACACACACACACACACACACACACACACACACACACACACACAGTGACTTTGAAAGGCTATTCTAACGTGTTGGTTAAATGTCCTACATCGTGTCCATAGCATGACGATTACGCAAAGCCCCTTATGAGGTTGACTTTCCCCGTGTCTGGGTGAACTTTATATCTCGCCTGTATTAACACTTTGTGGCCTGTGCGCTTTATTTTTTATTTTTTTTCTCCTTTCCCCTTCTCTGTAAGGCTGGATAGACAGACTCCATTTTGAAGGGGACCGGGTTTGCAGCAGCCATAGAACAGCACAGCAAGACGAAAAGCTAGTGTGTTTTTGTAGGGCTTTTTTCCACTGCCGTCTGTAAGAACATTTTTATTCAAGTATGTATTTATTTAGCCTATGTATGTGTGTAGGTTGGCGTCTCCAAGCGTGTGGATGCGTTGTTTTTAGTTTAGTGGTGGTGGGTGAGAAGAAGTTAGATAGATAGATAGATAGATAGATAGATAGATAGATAGATAGATAGATAGATAGATAGATAGATAGATAGATAGATAGATAGATAGATAGATAGATAGATAGATAGATAGATAGACAGACAGACAGACAGACAGACAGACAGACAGACAGACAGACAGACTCTTACTAACTTTATATATCCCCTCAGGGAAATGCAGGTAAGCTATACAGTAGCTCACGTAGTCAGTCAACAGGCAGTCGGCGGTATGACTTGTGACATATAGGTGATAGGTTATAGGTTAATAATTGATGCTCGTAATTAAGGAAAAGGGGCGTGGCTGATTTTTTTGAGCGAGGGGTCACGTGTGGTCATTTGTTGATTCTTTTTGAATGGCTGTCATGTCAGATTTTTTATTTTTTTTAATTTATTTTTTATTTAATTTATTTTTTTCTCCTGGAGGAGAGATTTGAGCTCGGACCGCGAGAGCAAGAAGGGAGGCGGTGGTGACGATTTGCAGGCAGTCAGTGCACACACACACACACACACACACACACACACACACACACACACACACAGAGAGAGAGAGAGAGAGAGAGAGAGAGAGAGAGAGAGAGAGAGAGAGAGAGAGAGGGAGACAGGAGAAGAAGAGCAAAACAGAGCGAGAGAGAGAGAGAGAGATTGACTTCTAGGCGAATATAGGTGGGGGTTATTTCGGGGTAAATTCAGGACACAGAACACAGCCATAGTCTTAGAATTATAAAGTTTGACTGGCACCAATGTAAAGGACCGTATTTTTCTTCCAGGGGCCGCTAGACTAGAGGCTTTAGCGCATGTTAGAGTAGGAGAGGGAGGGGGTGAAAGAGAGAGAGGGAGGGAGGGGAGAGAGAGAGAGTACGTTTCACAGGATCCAGGCCTAGTGGTATTGCCGCCCAGGACTGCTCTTGCTCGCATCCGCTTTCAAAAAATTGGAAATTGTCACATTTACACGCGCTAATGAGCGGGCTGAGGGTCACGTGTGCGCAGGCCGACATCGGAATGGTAAGATTCTCCCGACTGATCGCGTGTCATGTGCCGTTTTCACCGTGATTTTCTGTGTTGTTAGACGCTTTCACATACAGGCAAAGATAGCCTCCTGCATTGGACGGGGAGGGGAGTGTGTGTGTCAGTCAGTGTGTGTCTGTCTGTGTCAGTGTGTGAGCGTGTGTGTGTGTGTGTGTCTGTCTCAGTGTTTGTGTTAGCGTGTGAACTTGTTTAGTGTCGTCGTGTCTAATGTTTGTGTTACAGTTACTAGCCTATTGGAGCCACTGACTGCTGCAACAACACACACATGCAGCGATACTGTGTTGCACTCACACCTACACTACACTACAGTCACTCACACACTCAAGTACACACACACGCCCCATGCACACGCGCGTTTCACACACGCACGCGCACGAACGGGTCCATTTTAAATTCCTCTTGGGTGATTTTTAACATGACGCGCTAGCATTGTGTGTGTGTGTGTGTGTGGGGGGGGGGGGGGTCCACAGGCTGCTGACCTTATCTCACTTGATGTATTTTTTCATTATATCGCGATATTTTTATCCCTGGAAACGGGATGCACAACAGTGAGACTGTGGCGTTTGCGCAGAATCTCTTTCCCACATAAAAAAAACAAAACAAAAATGTCAGATATTATTTTAGACGGATCCCTGCGTCCGCCATTGAGTCTGTTTACGTTTTTATTTGGGCCCCAAGGGAAGAAAGATTGTGTTGTTTACCTCACTCTAACCTTAACTTCACAGTGTTATAGCAGATTAGAGGAACATGCAATATGCAATACATTCTAATTAAAGTGCATTTGTTATAGCAATTCTATTAAAGGTTCATATACGTTTAAGATCTTGCAGGAATATTATAATCAGCGTTAATAAGGAAATATGTTTTAAAGTCATGCACATTAACACAGGTTTAAGCCTTGCTCAAATTTTAATTTTAATGTTTCCTTCAATTATCCTCAAAAGATCAACTATTAATTTGTTAACTAACTGCAGGTTTTCCAAATGTAACCCCCCCCCCCCCCTCCCATTAAACTGTATAGAGCACCTTTTAAAAGTTGCACTAGAGTTACAGTTTTGGTCAAGTTTGTCTGTTTGTGCTATTTAAATAAAGTTGAATTTGAAAACTTAAAGGAATACTTCACCCATACTGAACCAGCGTTCTATCATTATAAGATCACTATTATAATATAATGAATGAGGTTTTTCTTCCCTCAGTCTTCCCTCAGTCTTCCCTTGGCCCAGCTGTCCTGTTAATCCTAACCCTACGTTTTTACTGAAGGGATGTCACATTAGTAAAATGTAGGGTTACAGACAGTGAGACCATAAAACACTCTTTCTGCCTTTTCTCAGGCTAGGATGAACCGATTTCTAAAATGTTTGCACATTTATACTACATAGGATCTCAGAGTTCAATACACCTTCATATTTCCACCGGAGAAGTAGGTCTTTAATGATTTTTCTCTCTCTTCTTGTCATGGTGCAGGGTGGACTGGTGCCAGTATGAGTGGGCCTTACCTCGGGCCGGGCTGCCCATCTGACCCCACCTCATCCACCCAACGACCCCGCCGTCATGACAACAAGACCACCGGCCTAGCAACAACCAATATGTCTGCCTCTCACTCACTCAACCTGAAGCATGGATCCTCACACAACATGTACGGATTCACGCAAAGGGATCATTCCTCTTCTACATCTTCGTCGTCAAATTCGTCGTACAGCCCTTTACGAAGGCTGCAACATCTCACCTCGATGGTCAGCCAACCGGATTTAGTTTTGCCGGTGAGGGAGCCAGAGAATATCTGGGAATGGGGCTTGAATAAGAACTCGAATTTGAAGGACTCTTGGCCGGATTGCACGCCTACTTCTGCTACATCTTCTGGCATCACAACCACCAAGAATTCAAACCTTGAAGATAGCTGTTTTGGCCAATCTTCTAACGCACAGAAACAACCCCAATTTCAGTCTAGAAGCAGGGACGTATCGGCAAATCGTGCGAGTGAGAAAAAATCTGAAAGTTGTTTTTCGAGCCCTCCGAGCCCGGCGTTCTCTCTCGACAGCAACAGCCCGTTCGCTAATGGCTTCCTCCATTTTGAATCGTCGTTATTTGAGGATGATGATGATGATGATGATGAAATGATGAAGAGGACAGAGAAGAAGAGGCAGTTACATCACCTACGAGAGACTTACCGGATAAACAAGACATTAAGACTCGGCCCGATCCGATTGGTTTGAAGTCGGACCCTAATAAGGAAGTAACGCAGTCGTCGGTTAAAGTGGTGACACGGTCTCAGTCGTCGGGACAACGGCGGAGATACTGGGACGGCTCGGATGATGAGTGGGAGAGCGACACAGAACTGCTGTTACTAGGAGACGCAATGGCAAGTTTTAAACGCATTTACACATTCAACAACAAAGCTTGATAAGACAGACAGACAGACAGATAGATAGGCAGGCAGGCAGGCAGGCAGGCAGGCAGACAGACAGACAGACAGACAGACAGACAGACAGACAGGCAGACAGACAGACAGGCAGGCAGGCAGGCAGACAGACAGACAGACAGGCAGGCAGACAGACAGACAGACAGATAGGCAGACAGACAGACACACACACACACACAGACACACACACAGAGCTGCTACTGCTGGGAGACAAAATGGCAAGTTTCACCTTATCACCTGTTAAGTAAAGTTAAGTTACTTTATTAGTCAATGGCTACATTGAAATTCATCTTTCCTCATCTCCCCTCTCAAGTTCCCACACTCCAGAGGGGGTCAGAGCACAGGGTCAGCCATAGTACAGACAGACAGACAGACAGACAGACAGACAGACAGACAAACTCCAGAGGGGGTCAGAGCGCAGGGTCAGCCATAGTACAGACAGACAGACAGACAGACAGACAGACAGACAAACTCCAGAGGGGGTCAGAGCGCAGGGTCAGCCATAGTACAGACAGACAGACAGACAGACAGAGAGAAAGACACACTCCAGAGGGGGTCAGAGCGCAGGGTCAGCCATAGTACAGACAGACAGACAGACAGACAGACAGACAGACAGACACACTCCAGAGGGGGTCAGAGCGCAGGGTCAGCCATAGTACAGACAGACAGACAGACAGACAGACAGACAGACACACTCCAGAGGGGGTCAGAGCGCAGGGTCAGCCATAGTACAGACAGACACACTCCAGAGGGGGTCAGAGCGCAGGGTCAGCCATAGTACAGACAGACAGACAGACAGACTCCAGAGGGGGTCAGAGCGCAGGGTCAGCCATAGTACAGACAGACAGACAGACAGACAGAGAGACAGACACACTCCAGAGGGGGTCAGAGCGCAGGGTCAGCCAAAGTACAGCGCCCCTGGAGCAGTTTGGGAGTTAAGTGTCTTGCTCAAGGACACAATGGTAGAGATGGTGGGCACTGTAGATGTAATAGCAGCCACCACTAGTTTTACTACTAACACCCTCCTGTCCGTGCCGGGGATTGACCCAGCGACCTTGGAACAGTTTTGGGGTTAAGTGTCTGGCGTAGGCTACTGGATGTAGATTGTTTTGTTTCTTTGGTTTTAAAACTACTCCCCTATGTTGCACCATCCGTCATGTTTCTACAGTAGCACAGAACAGACAAACTTAACGGCCTTACACGTTTTTATATACAGTGGGCGTCCTGGGGAAATGCACCTGTTGGAAGACCAAGAAGAAGAAGAAGAAGTGCTATAGAATAAATAACTAAATACATCTTCACCTCATCACTTGATATTGTGGAAAGACTTGAGGCAGTGGTGGATGATGCCATCTTTAGTAACTATAGCTTCTTGTCCTTGAAGGGCCACCGTAGCTTCTGTAAATTCTCCCAAAGGGACGGGGGTTAGCAAGGGAGCGTTGACGTCTACAATCTCACAACTAGATGGCGAGAAATACTGCGAGATATTACACACTGCACCTTTACACATATAACCTTTCAAATCAGCACCAACAATTAAAAATGTGTGTTAGCTCTTCTAGTGAAATGCTTTAATTAATCATGTAAACATTTTGCTTCTCTCCTCATAATAATAATAATAATAATAATAATAATAATAGATCTTTATTTGTATAGCAGCCTTCATGCAGACAATTTATCTCAGAGTGCTTTACATGCACATACAGACTTGAAACTGTTCTACAACTTTTGACTGGCTGAGGTTACATCATAGCAGTAGCCACATAGCCTCTCACTCTCTGCCTAGTCTTGCTGCCAGAGCCATAACTCAGGTCTGCTCATGAACCCTGTCTGTCTGTCTATCTGTCTGTCTGTCTGTCTGTCTGTCTGTCTGTCTGTCTGTCTGTCTGTCTGTCTGTCTGTCTGTCTGTCTCCTCAACCTGTTGCTGTTAACAGTTACCCTGCGTTCAAATACCCATGCTAATCAGTATGCCAGAAAAAGATAGGATGTCCCAATGCATGCAGGTCAATTGTAGTCTGTTGAAAATCCATAAATGCCCCACTAACTCCAATAACATTTTGGAGTATTCGTCTTTATTCTTGACATTTCTCGACATAATGAAAAAAAAATCTTACTTATCTGTTTTTTTTTCTCTCATGTCTGTGGCCCTAAAACTCTTCTGTACTTTAGTATGTAGTGTAGTAAAAAGACTAAAACTCTTCTGTACTTTAGTATGCAGTGTAGTAAAAAGACTAAAACTCTTCTGTACTTTAGTATGTAGTGTAGTAAAAAGACTAAAACTCTTCTGTACTTTAGTATGCAGTGTAGTAAAAAGAAAGAGTATGAGATTTGGAACGCAGGGTTACAGTCATTCACACAGGGGATTATATCATAGCAACTAGTGCTACTCATTTGGGAGTTATTCATTTTCAACTAAAGTTGATTTTAAGTTGATGTAAGCGCTTTAGTAGTTGAAAAAACGAATGTTGAGATAATGACCGTTCAATGAATGAATGAATGAATATACTTTATTGTCATTGTACATGTCACTAGCACAGAGCAACAAAATGATCAGTTACATGGAATAACTTACAGCAACAAATTAAACTAAATACCTTCATATCCTTTAACCAATTTAAACAAACTATCTTAAATCTGCCAAACTCTACCTGTAACTGTTTTAATTAGGCTATATCGTACTTTCACCCATTTCATTTTAATTGCTGCCACTCTTCACCACTATGTAAATGTTTCAATTGTTTTTTTTTCTCTTCACCTGTTGTTGTGTATTTGATGTATTTGCATTGAATATTGTTTATGTATTGTTGTTTTTCCTTTGAATTTGTTTTGAACTCGACACCATTGTAAATGAGGGTCACCCCTCAACTGGTCTCTCGAGGATAAATAAAAGTTAAATGAAAATGATAATGAAACATCATGTCCAAAAACATAAAAAGACAGTGTGGGGAGAGTATTAAGATTAGATAAGAAAGGGAAAACAAGAGGGAAAAAGATGGTTGTTCAGGAGAAATATACAGACGCAAACAGACAAGGTTTAGTCAAATAAACACCTGAATGTACATGTTGGACCTTTTGATTTATACTACTATGAAAGAAGACATTTTATGGAAGATAAATAGACAAAAATCTTAAAACTGGCCAGTGCTTGAGAGAGAGAGACAGTGGTAGAGACAGACAGAGGGAGACAGACGGTAAATGGACTTGTATAGCGCTATATCTCCGTTTATCACAGACTCAAAGCGCTTTACATTGTTTTTTGTACACATTCACCCAGTCACACACACATTCATACACCGATAGCAGCAGCTACCACGCAGGGTAGGCTTAGCACTAGGGTGCTAAGCTAACTAAGCTAATTATCGGGAGCAATTCGGGGTTCAGTGTCTTGCCCAGGGACACTTCGACATGTGGCGGGGAGACGGGGGATCGAACCTCCAACCCTGCACACCAGAGGCGAACTTCCTACCCACTTCGCCACTGCCGCCCACAGAGGTAGAGAGAGAGAGAGAGACAGAGAGACAGATAGACAGACAGAGGTAGAGAGAGAGAGACAGACAGACAGACAGGTAGAGAGAGAGAGAGACAGACAGACAGGTAGACAGACAGACAGAGGTAGAGAGAGAGAGAGAGAGAGAGAGAGAGACAGACAGACAGACAGACAGACAGACAGACAGACAGAGAGACAGAGGTAGAGACACAGAGAGACAGACAGAGGTAGAGAGAGAGAGAGACAGACAGACAGACAGAGGTAGAGAGAGAGACAGAGGTAGAGAGAGAGAGAGAGAGAGACAGACAGACAGACAGACAGACAGAGGTAGAGAGAGAGAGAGAGACAGAGAGCAGCAAATGTTGACGTTGATGTTTTTTCCTGCAGTGTCCCACATAAAATCTGTCTCATTTCCATTAAGATTTATTGCTTTTTTTATTTCCTCTGGTTGTCAACAGCAGAACAGCCTGAAGAGAAAGCCTCTGCCGCCGCCTGTGAAGTTCCTAGAGGGGGAAGTAGTCTGGGCAAAGTTCAACCGACGACCGTGGTGGCCGTGCGAGGTGCTCGTTGACCCCGCACAGGGAGTCTACCACAGGGTCAAAGGTGATGGCCAGAAATACTGATTTACTGTGTGTGTGTGTGGGGGGGGGGGGGGTCTGTCTGTCTGTCTGCCTGTCTGTCTGTCTGTCTGTCTGACTGTCTGTCTGTCTGTCTGTCTGACTGTCTGTCTTCCTGGCAATTAGCAAATGACGGAGCCTCCGTATGAAAACAAACGGTGATGCGACGGACATAAAAGCAAGAGGCAAGATCAAGGCGCAATGTTATGATGAAATAGTAAAAGTATGTCCCAATAGTATGCCTACTGCATCCTAACTAGATTATTTTCATGATCAGATGTAGTATGTAGAATAGAGAAAAGAAAGAGGAGGAGATTTGGAAGGCAGGGTTAGTTTTGGACTCCATTACCCAGCATACACTTGGGGTGTGAGCGGCGGTGGCAGGTTGTCATTGTCCTCATTGTTTGCGTCGATAGCGATAGACACATTTCTTGGGTGGATCTTGAGAGGATATTTCTCCTTAATTCACCTCATGTTGCTTATTATGGTATAAATAGCCTATTAATGTACTGTTAATACTTTACAAATGTATAAATGTTCCTATAAAACTGAAGCTGATATTTCTTTTTGTCCCAGAGCCCAGTATACGGCATCCAAACTAGATTATTTTATGCTCAGATGTAGTACGTGGAATAGCGAAAAGAAAGAGTATGCGATTTGGAACGCAGGGTGAAGCTAATGTCAGATTTTCTTCCTGACTGTGGAACCATTGGCGAACATGTCTGTATGCTAGACATTGAATATTGTGTAAGGTTTTGTATTTTTAACTCTTGGTTTGTCTGTTTGTTGTTGTTGTTGTTGTTGTTGTTGTTGTTGTTGTTTGTAGTGATATGGGTCCCCCCTAGGTCTGAAATAAAGAATTGTAATGTTTGTTATTGTCTCAGAGCCCAGTGATCGTCCCTGTCGACTCTATTATGTCCGGACCTTTGGGGACTCGGTGGAGCAAACCTGGGTGGAGGAGAAATCAACTCACCCTTTCCACGGAGGCTTTGAATTCGAACAGCTCCCCCTGCTGCGCCGGAGGGGCAAGCAACGGGACCAGGACTACAAATACACTGTAAGATCTAAATATTTGGCACGTCACAATCCAAAAAAGCTAAAGTTTCCCTGTCAACCAAGACTACAGAAATACAGCGTTTCTAAAAGAACAAAATAACACTTTGGGAAGAGGCGTCAGAAAACTCCGGATTTAGAGTAGGGGAGAACGGGGTAATTTGTCACACGGGTAGGTTGTCACAATCGTTATATCTCGGAACCAGAAGGCGCTGTCTGTGAAATAATGGTATGTAAATACCCTTTGATGGGGTTGGTTGTCACAATGTGTAAGGGTGTCTTTGATGATTCATTTCTTCTTTATTACAATAAGATAGAAAAAGTGAGGGGTTCACATTTCAAGCCAACACCTTAAGCTTCAATTTAATGTAGGAATGATTATTGAAAGATGTTTAGGTGATGAGCAATTCTCACTGGAGTAAAAAGTGTGCCTACTTACCCCGTTCTCCCCTATGGTTGTGATTTTTGCATGTGGACAAAAGGCAAAATCAAAAAGAAAAAGACACGGATACAAATATACTTGTGCAGTATGGACTCGGCCGTAGTTCATTCCAGTAACGGCGATGTGTTCATCACACATCCTGATGGAAAGGAAGAGTTGATGTTTGATTTGATGATGATTGACAGCTATCATCTTTGTTATATTTGACTTAATTTGTTTATGGAAGACTTATTGAAAGTCACAACCTCTAAAAGGATATTTACGAAGTAAGACAATACACACAGTTAAATGGTGAGCTGAATTTCATATATTTTTCTGAGCACGCCGCACATCGAAATAACTCAGTCCCGATAAGCAGCCGGTATGAGCTAAACTGTGGTGATCATGAACAAGTTCTTCTGTGAAACTAGTATGTTGTGTGTCTAAAGATTGAGCAGCGTTTGTTTTTATTTTTCTTACAGATTGCGAAGCGTTTTCAGGACTCCTGGAAATGCAGTGTGGCAGAAGCCGAATCTCTTCTCAAAGAACGACCCAAAATGTCTCCTTTCTTCCCTGCGTCCATAGACACAGACGCCTTCCACAGCATTTCCACACCGGACGGAGTGAACAAGGTGCAACCAACTTTTCCCTCCCCTACTTCCCCCACAGCTCCTGAGGCGCTGCACATGACCAATGGTTCGATATCATCCTCGATAACTTCTCCAACGAAACCAAGCACTTTAAAGAAATCTTCTAGCAAGAGGAAATCAAGTAAATCGTTGAAGGAAACGTGTAGTAAACACTCTAAAAAGACTTTACGTAATAGCCCTGACCAATCGGATAGAGACATAGGAGAATGCCCGTATTCGGACCTGGAATCGGTCCCTAAGATTTTGTGTCCTAAAGCACTCGAACGGCAGAAGAAACTCATTCAAACTCAACCCACCATCGCAGTCGTCGAAGAGGCGAAGAAGCAGCCGGAGATTCACACGGGACTTTGGTTTAGTAAATCGGTCAAAGACAGACGTCCCAAAACAACCAGTCCGATGCCAGACCGCACACTCTTTGGCAAGGCGATGAATAAGAAAAAAAACTCATCTTGTGTTAGCAGGAAGACCTTGAATCTTAGTGGTGGGCACAGTGACCAATCAGGGTCCTCAGAACGGCAAAAGACTTTGTTACTGGCTCAACAGTCGGCACATTTGAAGAGTAAAAACACACCGATTGATAATACAACTTTTGGTACAACTTGCAGTCTCGCGGATCAGTCAGGAACTTCGGACGAGCAAAAATCAATGTTCTTTGTTGAGACTGTTGCACCCTCTGAAAAAAAGTGTGGTTGCTCAAAAGGTAAACAGACAGTCAGTGATACAAATGGAAGTCATGCGGAACAGTCAGGATCATTGGAAAAGCAGAAGTCCTTGGATGTTGTTGAGACTGGTGCGCCCTCTGTCAAGTGTGTTAATTCCAAAAAAGCCCAAAAAAACATGTGGTAATTCAAAGGCTATGAAGACAGTCAATAATACACCGGACACTGTTATTGGAGATACACCTGACCAGTTGGATTGCTCAGATTTGAAAGAAGCATTAGTCAGTTTCGATGACCAATGCGATTTTCCAGAGAATGTAAAGAGTGTCAGTCCAACTCGACATAGATATAAAAAAAGTAAACTGGGAGTCACTGGTACATCTAATCTTGCGGACTGCGACAAGCAGAAGAAGTCCTTGGTTTCAATTGACACTGGTCTGCCCCCTGACAAGTATGGCTATTCAAAAGGTAGGCACACAGTCAAGGATACAACAGACACTGTTACTGGAGAATTGCCTGACCAGTTATATTGCTCAGATTTGAAGGAATTAGTCGGTTTCGATGACCAATCCGATTTTCCAGATAATGTAAAAAGTGTCCGCCCAACTCGACATGGATGTAAAAAAGGTAAAAGGACAGTCAGTGCTACATCTGGCAGAGAAGAAATGCTGAAGTCCTCGGAGCCTGTGGAGATTGTTGCACTCTCTGACAAGTGTGGTTACACAAAAGGTAGGAAGACAGTCAATTATACACCAGACACTGTTGTTGGAGACACGCCTGACCAGTTACAAGGCTCAGATTTTAAGCAAGTAGGGATTTCAGAGGATGAAAAAAGCGTCAGTCCACCTCGACACAGATATAAAAAAGGTAAAAGGACAGTCGGTGCTACAGCTGGCATTCTAGCGGATCACTCAAGATCACCGGACAAAAAAAATACCTTAGACTTTGTTGAGAATCGTACGTCCTCTGAAAAAAAGCGTGGTTATTCAAAAGGTAGAAGGACATTCAAGGAGGCAACGGACACTGTTACTGAAGAATCATTCGACGAGTTAGATGGCTCAGATTTTGAACAAGCATTGGTCAGTGAATCAAGGATTTCAGAGGATGAAAAGAGCGTCAGTCCAACTCGACATAGATATAAAAAAAGTAAACTGGGAGTCACTGGTACATCTAATCTTGCGGATCAGTCAGGATCGTCAGACAAGCAGAAGTTCTTGGTTTCTGTCGAGACTGGTCTGCCCCCTGACAAGTATGGCTATTCAAAAGGTAGACACACAGTCAAGGATACAACAGACACTGTTACTGGAGAATTGCCTGACCAGTTATATTGCTCAGATTTGAAGGCATTAGTCGGTTTCGATGACCAATCCGATTTTCCAGATAATGTAAAAAGTGTCCGCCCAACTCGACATGGATGTAAAAAAGGTAAACGGACAGTCGGTGCTACAGCTGGCATTCTAGCGGATCAGTTAGAATCACCTGACAAGCAGAAGTCCTTGGACATTGTCAAGACTGCTGTGTCCTCTGAAAAAAAGCACGGTTATTCAAAAGGTAGAAGGACATTCAAGGAGGCAACGGACACTGTTACTGAAGAATTATTCAACCAATTAGATGGCTCAGATTTTGAACAAGCATTGGTCAGTGAATCAAGGATTTCAGAGGATGAAAAGAGCGTCAGTCCAACTCGACATAGATATAAAAAAAGTAAACTGGGAGTCACTGGTACAGCTAATCTTGCGGATTGCGACAAGCAGAAGAAGTCCTTGGTTTCAATTGACACTGGTGTGCCCCCTGACAAGTATGGCTATTCAAAAGGTAGACACACAGTCAAGGATACAACAGACACTGTTACTGGAGAATCATCTGACCAGTTATATTGCTCAGATTTGAAGGAATTAGTCGGTTTCGATGACCAATCCGATTTTCCAGATAATGTAAAAAGTGTCCGCCCAACTCGACATGGATATAAAAAAAGTAAACTGGGAGTCACTAGTACAGCTAATCTTGCGGATCAGTCAGGATCGTCAGACAAGCAGAAGTCCTTGGTTTCTGTCGAGACTGGTCTGCCCCCTGACAAGTATGGCTATTCAAAAGGTAGCCACAAAGTCAATAGCACACCAGACACTGTTACTGGAGAATCATCTGACCAGTTATATTGCTCAGATTTGAAGGCATTAGTCGGTTTCGATGACCAATCCGATTTTCCAGATAATGTAAAAAGTGTCCGCCCAACTCGACATGGATGTAAAAAAGGTAAACGGACAGTCGGTGCTACAACTGGCATTCTAGCGGATCAGTTAGAATCACCTGACAAGCAGAAGTCCTTGGACATTGTCAAGACTGCTGCGTCCTCTGAAAAAAAGCACGGTTATTCAAAAGGTAGAAGGACATTCAAGGATGCAACTGACACTGTTACCGAAGAATTATTCAACCAATTAGATGGCTCAGATTTTGAACAAGCATTGGTCAGTGAATCAAGGATTTCAGAGGATGAAAAGAGTGTCAGTCCAACTCGACATAGATATAAAAAAGCAGATAGGTCAGGATCATCGGACAAAAAGAAGTCTTTGGACATTGTTGAGACTGGTGCACCCTCCGAAAAAAAGTGCGGTTATTCAAAAGGTCAAAGGACAATCAAGGATACAACGGACACTGTTACTGAAGAATTGTCTGACCAGTTAGATTGCAAAGATTTAAAAAAGGTATTAGTCAGTTTGGATGAACAATCAAGGTGCTCAGAGAATGTTAAAAGCAACAGCCCGACTCGACAAAGATATAAAAAAGATAAACGGAGAGTCAGTGGTACAACTGACGGTCTAGCGGACGTTGTAGAGACCGGTGCGCCCTCTGAAAAAAAGCGTGGCTACTCAAAAAGTAGAGGCAGGACAGTCAAGGATACAACGGACACTGTTACTAGAGTATTGCCCGACCAGTTTGGGCCAATTTGTACAGATTTTGAAAAGGCATTCCTTAGTTTCAATGAACAATCCCGGTTTTCAGCAGAAAATGTAAAGCGTGTAGTCAGCCCATCTCAACATCCGGACACAATGGCTAATAAAGGCGTCCTGGTGTTTGAAGATATCTCTGACGAAGAAGAAGAAGAAGAAACAGAAAGTATCTTAACTCCAGTGTGCACCTCAAATGATGACAGTGCTGATCCACCTACAAGGCTTGAAAAGCAAACCAATCTGGTCTCCAAGTGTGACAAGCTGCCGTTTGTCAAATTGATACGCAAGGACTTAAAAGGCAAGAAGTTCCAGAACTCCCGTGCAACTAAAAGTCCCACCGACAAACCTGGACGTAATAAGAAAGACAAAATGGAAGACATTGAAGTTACTAAAATCGCCCATAAACCAGTGGATTGTGTGGATGGAAAGGTGAGAGTCCCTAAAGATCAGGGAGTCAGTCAAGAATCCCTAAAAAAGGTATTGGTTGGGAAGTTAAAAGCAAGTAGTGGCACTGGGTTTCTTAGTCTATCGTCAGAATCAGACACTACGAAACAGGCCTACGATGTGGCGAGTCCCCCTGACCAACCTGGATGTACAAAGAAGGAAAAAACTAAAAAAGACACTATTGGGACTAAAATGTCATCTAGACGATCTGATTGTGTGACTGAAAAGGCAAGTGTCTCCAAAGATCGGGAAGTCATTCAGTCATCAGAATCCACTAAAAAAGTCTTGGTCAAGAAGTTAAAAGCAAGTGGTGGAACTGGTGTTGTTTGTCTGTCGTCAGAATCAAGGCAAGAGACGACTACCGTTGCCTCAGATGTGGCGGCTGACTCTGAAAAACCTGGATTTCGAAAGATGGAAAAAAGACTAAATAACGCCAAGGTAACTAAAATGTTCGCAAAAAAATCAGATTTTGTGGAAGGCGAGGAAAGTGTGTCTAAAGATGATGAGGTCTCGGCTAAAAAGTTAAAAGCAAGTGGTGCCAATAGTTTTCGTTGTCTTTCGTCAGAATCATCGAAAGGAGATACTTCAGTTGCCTACGATGTGGAAAGTCCCTCAGACCAATCTGGATGTACAAAGATAGGCAAAACACACAAAGACGCTAATTTGACTAAACGATCCTCAAAACAATCAGATCAGGTGGAGTGCAAGCCAATAGAATCAAAAGATTGTGGAGTTGGTTCAGAATCCTTACAAAAAGCCTCAGTTAAGAAGTTAAAAGCAAGCGGTGGGAGTGGAATCCTACATCTCTTGTCCGAGTCATCGCAAGGGACAACTACCATTTCCTCCAACATGGCCAGTCCCTCAGACCAACCTGGATGTACAAAGAAGGAAAAAGTACAAAAAGGTACAAATGTGCCTAAAATCTCCTCTCAACAGCTGGATTGTGATGACGGCAAGGCAGGTCTCTCCAAAGATCAGAAGTTAAGTTCAGTATCCATAAAAAAGGCTTCGGTTAAGAAATTAAAAGCCAGTGGTGGCACTGGTTTTCTTCATCTCTCCTCGGAATCATTGCAAGAAGATACTACAGTTGCGTCTGATGTGGCAAGTCCGACTGACACACCTGGATGTACAAGGAAAGAAGCAACTCAAAAGGACACAGCTCATTTGACTGAAATGCCGTCAAAACCATCGAATCAGGTGGTCGGCAAAGAAATTGTGTCCAAAGATCGGAGAGTCGGGTCAGAATCCACAAATAAGCTTTCGGTTAGGAAGTTAAAAGCGAGCGGTGGCTCTGGGGTTGTTTGTCTGTCATCAGAATCAAGGCAAGAGACGACTACCGCTGCCTCAAATGTGGCGACTGACACAGAAAAATCTGGTTATAGAAAGATGGAAAAAAGACAGAAAGACACTAAGGTCAATAAAATGTCTTCTAAACAATCGGATTTTGAGGAGGTTAAGGCAAGTGTCTCCAAAGATCTGGGAGTTGGTTCAGAATCCATGAAAAAGGTCTCGGTTAAAAAGTTGGATTGTTTGGACGGCAATGCAGGTCTCTCAAAAGATCAGGAGTTAACTTCAGTATCCATAAAAAAGGCTTCGATTAAGAAGTTAAAAGCAAGCTGTGGGACTGATTTTCTTCAACTCTCGTCCGTATCAACACAAGGGAAAAGTATTGTTGCCTTCGATGTGGCGAGTTCCTCCGAAGAGTTGGGTGTCAAAGAATCTGAAAAGGTTCCAATTTTAAATGCTAGCCCAAGGAATGTGACTTCTAAACAATCAGATTGGACAGAAGAAAATATGACGATTCCTCCCACCTCAGATGTAAAATGCATATCCTCTGACAAGCTAAACATCTTAGAGCAGCATTACTCATCTGCCTGTAGTCCAGTTTTCAATACAGTCCCTCTTCCTTCTCTCCGAAATGAGAGTCTATTAAGTAGGAATGCTGATATGCATGAATGCCCGTCTTCTGAGAAATCAGGGAAAGCTGTCCACAAATCGAAGCCGGCTCCTAGTAAAGTGAATAAAGTCGTTTTACCTGTGCAGCTCGCCCATCTCCCAGCCAGCAGTCGCTTAATGACGAGAGCTTTGAAGGCCATGCAAGAAGCAAATCAGAAAAAGATTGAAAAAGCCGAACAAAAAGAACTCTTGAACCCATTCAGAACAGCTGAAGACCTCATGTGCCATTCTGAGGCCAAACTGGACCTTTGCACTCAAAATAAATCTAGTAAAACGTATTGCAACGATAATGTTGATTGCGATCGGGACACTTTTTCTAGCTGTAGCACTTCCCCCTTGATGCTTTCTGACTTTCAAGCGGATGTCAAGAGTGAAGACGAAGACCTTTCGATATCCTCAACCCCACCGATGGACTTCATTCCTCTTACTTCCAGGGTCAAGGCAAAGAAGGAAGATCTTGCCTGTGACATAAGCTCCCCATCCTCGCCATTTTCTTTCATGAATGCCTTTAAGAACGTTGAGGACGTATCCTTCCAGTCTGTGACAAGTGAGAAAGATGGTAAACCTATCTCTATCAAAGCAGACACAAACCACAAATTCAGCACTTTTCTTATGATACTAAAGGACTTGCACGACACTCGAGAGAAAGATGGGACGCCTTTAGAGCTGGATATCGGGCCGCCGAGTTCCCACGTTAAAGAGGAACCTTTAGTGATGCCTTCGGAGGCTTCCACTTCTAACCAAGATCATCAAATTGAACTCGCTGTTAACAATTCAAATTCAGGTCCGGACAAATTCAAAATCGGACTCAATGTTTGCACAAATCAGAGGGCAAAGAGGCCCTATAACAGAAGGGGTGGTTCCATAGCGGTTAAGAAGAGAGCAAACCGTAAAGTGCCTTGCCGTCAAACCAGATCCGGACCGGGTTTTCCGGGGCTTGAACCCTTGCCGGCAATGGACTCTGGAGCATCAGGAGTCCAGTCCGTGTTTGACATTCAAACCAGCAGCTTAGGAAGGCAAGCGAGAAGTGGTGAGGGATTGATTGGAGAGGAAGGGGATGGGGAGGAAAGGTGGAGAAGACTAGATGTGAATCTACAGAACATGGTGCCTTTGGAGCAGAGGGGGTGTGACACTGCGCTACAGCCAAATAGACTCGACTGCTGCACTGAGACCAACACAAGCTCGATGCACAGCGCCGGAGAAGATGACAAGGCTTCAAAAGGTAAGGACAGTCTCTAGATTACTGTGGACTCACACCAAAAGCTTTAAATATGCCTGTGGGCACTTACTGTAGGTTACTGCCAGTTCCCCAACAGTCACTGGTGAGACTGTGTTCGAAAAGCCACACTAACGTCCTACTCATACTAACGTCCTACTCATACTAACATCCTACTCATACTAACGTCCTACTCATACTAACATCCTACTCATACTAACGTCCTACTCATACTCATATAATCATATTGACATCAATTTGAGTATGTTGTGGTTGTGTATGCTAGTTTGTGTAGGTGAAAAATGCCCGGATGAGTACTTACTTCCGGAAAGATTTTATATTGCTTCTGTATACTTCAGTGTAAAGGTTCCGACGAACCTCGCATACACAATGGATGGTTAAGTAGACAGTATGTAGTATATACATGTTGAGTATGTAGGAGGGGGGTACGTTAGTAGGGCTTTTACAACACAGTCTGAACTTGTGTCCATTACTTTGTGTTCCACACCACAAACAAACCGAGAACTAACAGAAGCTAGTGTCTTTTCTTATGAATCTGTTCCAGCACATAAACGAATCAGGAAACCGAGCAAGAGGCTCATCGAGTGGACCGAGGAGTACGATCAGATTTTCTCCACGAGGAAGAAAACCAAAAAGCCTCTCCAGTTGATTGGAAAGGTAAAACTCAGACAAAGTAAGATCTGTTGTAACTTTATAATCATATGTTCTTATATGGCTTTAAAGGTGCAGTCAGTGATTCTGGAGAACGCTTGTTGTCAAAATCACTTTTCTGTCAAAATCAGTGAATATCTCCTCATGATACGCTATCTGTCCGTAATCTGGTGCTAATACACAGCCTAGGCTCTGTAAACTGGTTACCGTTTACAGAGCCGAGGCTGTGTTTTTTTAAGACAGGATTATTGTTTTTGAGCGCACAAAAAGTACAGACAGTTAGCGTATCATGAGGAGATATTCACTGATTTGGACAAAACTTTATTTTGGCAGCTAGCAGTCTCCAGAATCACTGACTCCACCTTTTAAGCATCGGATATCACATTTATGTTGAGCTACCCATGGAGCTAACATCACTGATTGACATTTAATTCACATCATTTGTTTTTTTCTCAGGCCGCTACCGATGCTTCCGAAACCGCGGGATCGGATAAGGACCCACATGACCAACTTCCATCACTGGATTTACTTCCTGAAATACAGACTCCGCCTCCCGATGACACTGCTGCGACAAACCCGTCAGAACTACAGATCCCCGGCACCGAAAACTCAACTACCCAAGATGCACCTGTGCTCTCCATCGACACACTAACGCCGCCGCCTGAAGTCGACCCTCCGCTGCCAGAAGGCCTCGCCAAAGACAGTGGTGTGTGTGTGTCTGTCTGTCTGTCTGTCTGTCTGTCTGTCTGTCTGCCTGTCTGTCTGTCTGTCTGTCTGTCTGTCTGTCTGTCTGTCTGTCCAAAGGGGGCGCTATGATCAGCAGCAACTAGAAGTTCCTCGTAGTCAGTTAAACTAACCATTAAAAACACTGAAATTTTACTTTGAATGCGGCTTTAGCCTGTCTTGTTCAGCATTGCACTCATTATAAAATTGGGGCGACTGTGTCTCAGGTGGTAGAGCGGGTCGGCCGATGATCAAAGGGTTGGAGGTTCGATCCCTGCCCTGCCACTTGTGTCATAGTTGTTGTGTCCTTGGGCAAGACACTTCACCCACCTTGCCTCGTGTGAATGTCGATATCGGTGTATGAATGAGTGTGTGAATGGTAACGTGTAAATGGGAACAGGTCTCCCTTGCAAAAGAGTCTTCGGACTCAATGGGATATACCTGTATAAATAAAGGTTAAAAAAAAAAAAATAGATATTTAATTGAACCAATCAGAGAGTTTTAGAGGGGCTTCACTCTTATTATCCAACCCAGAGAGACTGGTATTCATTGGTTAGAACAGTAAAACAATGCATTGAGTTTAAAGTTATGTTAATTAAGTTATTGATTGACAAGTTCCTTTGTTGACAGGAAGCGCTCCCGTTGTTCTGGGGCGGAAGAGGAAGAGGAAACCGACTCAGAAGATCCTGGAGTATAGTCTGGAGGCCGAGGCTTCAACCAGCCCCAAGAAGAAGGTGTGTGTGTGTGTGTGTGTGTGTGTGTGTGTGTGTGTGTGTGTGTGTGTGTGTGTGTGTGTGTGTGTGTGTGTGTGTGTGTGTGTGTGTGTGTGTGTGTGTGTGTGTGTGTGTACCAGTATAGATGGTATAACAACCTGAAGCAGTCCATTGCAAAACTCTGCAGTAAATATAATGATTTTGTCATTCAGTTTAATTTTTCTTTATTCATAATAAAAAAAAAAGACCACTTTAGTTTTCCCATATAAACCTTTGTAATAATGTTTCTCTCGTTTCAGGTCAAAACACTGAAGAACAATTCGAATCCTGCTCCTCAATCAGGTTTGTCAATGGCCTTAGAAAACTGTGTTTTACACTATAGTGCAACTCGTAATAAACATATAACTCATTGTGTACAACTTTTAACATTTTATTTAAAAATTAAATAAAGATTGGAACTCTGGTTTTTAAAGTGATTAAAAACAAAATCTGATAATTAGTTAGATATTTAGATATTGTCAAATTTGCATATTCATTCAAATATTTCTGAAAAATGTTGCAATACAAAAAATAATAGTTTTAATTAGGGCTGTCAACCGATTAAAATTTTTAATCAGATTAATCACAGGATTCTGTGGATTAATCACGATTAATTTTACCAATCTAAATATGCCCGAAAAATTCAAATTTTCTCTGTATATTGTTGTATGAACATATGGATTTGTACATTTAAATTTAGTATGTTTATTAATTGAAAATCCAAATGATGGTTTTAATACTGAAAATAAATTTAAATCAAACTAAAATATATAGGCCTACCTACCAAACCATAATTCAATTGGTCTGTCTCTTTATGTCTTTGGGCATATATAGGATAGGCTATATAATGGCATTTATTTGGTGAATCTATAGGTTGTGGATTCTTGAATACAACTTGATTATAGTCCGCGGTGTGTGCGTGTGCGTGGGTGCGTTTGTACGAGCGACCACGTCCTAGGGGACTGTTCATGTGTGCCAGGAAGCCGACCTTATGTTGATGTCTGATCACTCACACCTCTGAAAACTGCAGACGTTTGTGTCCTCGCGCGCTCTGAATCTCAGCGGACAATGTTTCTCCTCCTGTTGCTTCGACATCAACTGTCACCCGAGGCAGTTGATTTTATAAACTATCTATGCCCCCGACACAGACGTGACCGTTAGCAGTTTAAAACTTTAAAACACGGCATGGGCTAGCGTGCTGTTATGTTTGGCTGCGCACAGCTACTGATCCTGGGTCAGCCACAACGTTAGATGACTGTAGTACAGAGCAGGTGGGATGTACGGGGCGGATCATTCTGCACATGAGTTAAATGCGTTAATAAAATGAACGCCGATAATTCCAGAAATGAATCACCCTGCGTTAACGCGTTCATTTTGACAGCCCTAGTTTTAATGTGATTCATCAACTGGTAAAGTTTCATGATGATACCTATAAGTTAAAAAGTTTAGCCTATGGGGCGCTCCGGTGGTGTAGTGGATAGAGCGTGTACCATCTCGGCTCTGGCCTTCGTTGCAGTGGTCGCGGGTTCAAATCCGACCCGTGGACCTTTACTGCAGGTCATCCCCCCCTCCCCGTGCCCCCACACCATCTAACAAAGCCTGAAAATGCCCAAAAAATATTTAAAAAAAAAAAAAGTTTACCCTATTCATCTGCAATGTCTCACCTTGAATACATTGTCTTTCCTATACTCAGATTGTGGGCCGTCACCTGTTAAACCAAAGCCTAGGCAGCCCACAGCAGCAAGAAGCGCCACAGAGACAGTAGATCAGTCAGACCAGCCCCCCACCTCCAGCCCCCCTGTCCCCCCCTCCCCCCCGGCCCTGTGTGAACACATTACACCATCGGGGGAAAATCAAATCGCTCCCACAACACACGACCAGGACAAGACTGAAGACGTCAAGAGGGATTCAGCAGAGTCAGAGGTCGGATATATTTAGTTTAGTGGACACACACACACACACACACACACACACACACACACACACAGCATGCACAAATACGCATTTACACACACACACACACACACACACACACACACACGCATGCACAAATACGCATTTACACACACACACACACACACACAAACTTAGGTGAAAACATGCAATCAGACATAACCAACTGTCAGAGGTTGGACATCTTCACCTTGTAATGCATTTAGTGACTGTTAAATTTAAAAAAAAAAATAAGTTAATGATTTACTGATTTCTGTATTTGTCAGCTGTCTTTTACTTTAACTATAATTGGTTATCGGTCAGATGACACATAAAACAATTACGCTAATTATTGTGTACTAATATACTATAACTGCACTCAACTTTTTTTTATTAGTTTACATAATATTTTAAATGTTATATTAGTTGACTTATCTCATAATTTTGCCATATCTCTGTTGTTTTATCTGTTTCATTATTTTCAGGGCGAGCCTTCAAACCTGGATCACAGTTTATCCCCCATGAAGGACGATCTGTCTCTGTGTGATGATCCACTTTCACCTTTGAGGAAAATCATCGGAGACAGAGGAGGACCCGCGTCTATGAAGGAAAACATATGTCAGGTTAGAATTCACCCATTTTACTGGTTATAATGCCTTTACACCAGGGATGCAAACACTCTTTAAGTGACACTCACTTTGTCGATGGCCAAATGGGTCACCCCCCTTTCCAAAAACAAATCCAAGGAGTTTTTGTTTTTGGAAAGGGGGGGTGGGAGGGGGTCAGAGGCCAGTAACATGTGATATGTTTGCACCAGGAACCCGAATGTTGTCTTTTCCTTCACAGAAAAATAGACATTTCCACCATAAATTGATGCAGAAAAAGCACAGATTGGAGGATAAAAATCCACCAGAATGCAGGAAATTAAGGGTTTGACATTCAAACATTTCTGGGGGGGCACCCCCATACCCCCGCCTATAATTTCTCTCCCAAAATATTGAAGCAAAATGTAGCCTATGCCCCTGCCCTGTATGTTTGCAGGTTATATACCTAGATATGTTGTTTTTAAAAAGAAGGCATGCCAGTAGACATGTCTGGCCCTCAGTTGGATTCTCATGTCGTAGAGTGGCCTTTGTGAAAATGAGTTTGACAGTAGACGTCGCGCGCGCCCAACGAGTCGACGGTATCTACTCACTTTTTTGACCCCTCACCTGTTTGCATCCCTGATACACAGAAGGACTGAATGATTTAAAGCTATAGTGCGTAACTTCTGTCGCCCCCCCATGAGGAATTCTGAGTAATTAACAACAACACTGTCGGTGCATCGCCATCTACATGAGGTAAAGCCTTCAGTGATGGCACATGGATTTTATAACTTCTGCTGTACGTCCAGGTTTTTTCTTAGCAGTAGAATCAATAACTGAAACATTTCTTCTTGGGATTTTTCTGAGCTCCTGCACCAGTGTCGGCGGGGGGAGAGAGGGGGAGACACCAGTTTGTAAACGCTGCCACACTGAGAAATACAGAGAGGTTTTGTAGGGAGCTGATAATAGGCTTAATCAACTTTGTGTCAACTCGTTTAGCGATGGCTTAAATGTAACCAACATTAATTTATATGAAAAAGTTAAAAGTAGGTTGTGTATTTTTACCTATATATATATATATATTATATCTCCAAATGTTCAGTGTCTCTTGTTTTACTATTTATAAGCATATGTTTGAGCAGAATGAACATTTTGGTTTTATTCTACAAACTACTGACAACATTTCTACCAAATTCCCCCCAAAATATTGTCATTAAAGAGCATTTAAAGTAAGTAATGTAGAGATGAAGATTGAAGAAAAATCCAGACTGGTCTCTTCATTTTTTCCAGAGCTGTATATACAATAGAATGTATGTTTTAACCTCTGTGTCCCAGGTGTGTGAGAAGTCAGGTGAGCTGCTGCTGTGTGAGGGTCAGTGCTGTGGAGCGTTTCATCTTCCCTGCATCTCTCTGGCCGAGGCTCCGAGAGGAAAGTTCGTCTGTCCAGAGTGCAAATCGGGTAAGACTGCAGTGTGAAAGACATACAGTTGAGTTTAATGAATGAATACACACATTAAAGGTGCAGTGTGTAATATGACATCATCAAGAAAGTTCTACAAAGTTCTAGAATGCAACGCTCCCTGGGTAACCCCAACCCTTTAGAATAATAACAGAAGCTACAGTGGCCTTCAAGGACAAGAACAATTCTAAATTTTATACATTGCACCTGATGACATTCCAACTATGACACTTTCAAGATGGCGGTGACAAGGCCTTGGTCCAAATTAGGAGAAATATGGACATATATGAGACCCTTTCTAAGGAAAAAAATAATAATTATGCACTAAATTAAATGTACTTATGGATATTATAATTACTTTCTACAAAATCTGCTGGGAAATATAACCCAATATTCTACACACTGCAGCTTTAAAGGAATACTCCACCCATAAGGAAACGGCCTTCTATTATTATAAAATTGCTATTATAATATCATAATAACAGACCTGTAGAATGCTGTGATTTACATAGGATTTTCCAAGTGCCATGTAATAAAATAATATAATGAATGAGGTTTTTCTTCCCTCAGTCTTTCCTCAGTCTTCCCTTGGCCCAGCTGTCCTGTTAATCCTAACCCTACATTTTACCATGCATGATGTCACTCATGGGAAAATGTAGGGTTAGACAGTGAGACAATAAAACACTCTTTCTGCCTTTTCTAAAAATGTCAACACGAAGAACAAGATATTAAAATATGCCCTCAATAGAGTAGACCTGAAATAATGCCTGCCAGCTAACAGCTAATTGTCACAAACAAGCTAAAATCGATCTTCTGTCTCTCTCTCTGTCTCTCTCTCTCTCTCTCAGGGATCCACACCTGCTTTGTGTGTAAGAAGCGCGGTGAGGACGTGCGTCGCTGTATGATTCCAGTCTGTGGGAAGTTTTACCACGGAGAATGTATCGCTAACTTTGCCCCGACCGCCCCGGTGAACCGAGGCTTTCGCTGCTCCATCCACGTCTGTCTCACCTGCTTCATAGCCAACCCCACCAGCCCGTCTATCGCTAAAGGTAAAAATGTGTGTGTGTGTGTGTGTGTGTGTGTGTGTGTGTGTGTGTGTGTGTGTGTGTGTGTGTGTGTGTGTGTGTGTGTGTGTGTGTGTGTGTGTGTGTGTGTGTGTGTGTGTGCGTGCGTGCGTGCGTGCGTGCGTGCGTGCGTGCGTGCGTGCGTGCGTGCGTGCGTGCGTGCGTGCGTGCGTGCGTGTGTGTGCGCGTGTGCGTGCGTGCGTGTGCGTGCGTGCGTGCCTACTTTAAAGGTCACTGCAGGTGAATGGGGTAACACATCTTAACCATAGATAGTATAATATAATGGATAAAGCATCATGGCCGACCTCAGTTCACCGAGGAATATCCCTTCTTTCTTGGCGTGTGCGCGCCGCCATCTTGCCAGAGTTTGACTCCGCCTCACTTCCTCGTACCAAAAAAGGGCATGTAGCGACGTTGGGGGGAGGGAGATAGTCCCATCTAGCCGAAGTACTGTGACGTGCACCAAGTTAGCAACATTAGCTCGAGCCAGGAGCTACGCTAACAGCACTCGCTCTACTAGTTAGCCTACCGGTAGACGAGCTCAGCCTCAGTCACGTAATTCCCTGCCTCCAGTTTGGTCCAACAACTCCAACAGAGCTGAACATATTCTCAATATCACCTCCGAGCACATGAGAGAGGGCATTAAAAAGCTCGTAGCTGAAACAAATGTCTCCTAGTGTTGACTAAGGGCTGAACAAGCTGATCACAATGTATTTGTAATAATATTAATTGTATTTTGGTCTCCAGACTGAAAATGTTATTAACAGTAATACATGATAAGGGAGGACACATTCAATCTATAAACAGATGAGAACACTAATTTAATAGCCTATGATTTTGAATATACATATATTATATAAAATATTTAGAGCACGGTTTTATGTTAAGGTGCAACAGTTGAATTAAATGATTAAATACACTTTCTATCGCTTCTATACAGCCATCGTTGAAAGCATCCTCACCTCATCCATCAGTCTGATTTGCCAGGCTTGACTCACTCTCCCGGAAGAAATTAGAGTGCATCAACAGCATCCAAAATTATTGGCACACCCTACCATCCCTTGAATTACTATCCCGCAAACTGACACTACACATCTCTGATCCCACTCACCCTGCACACTATGCCTTCCAACAATCTGAAATCTGAACGCTGACGATTAAGCATGGCCCTGTTGTATTATGTAATGTGCCTGTCTGTGTGTCTAATGTTCAATGTAAAGTTGGAACCTGTACCAAGGAGCTGTACTGAAAACAAATTCCACCAGCCTGGCTGTGTGGTCATTAAAAGTATCTTCATCATCATATCAGAGAATTGACTCTTTTACAAGTCACCAATTACAATATCACTTGAGTAAAAGTAGAACATTATGTTATATTAAAAGTACTTATGAAAATGATTTTGCTTGTATGTAAGACTCAAAGATGACCCAGGTAAAGATTAAACAGTGTAGAAGGAAATATTCACATCCTTTACTGAATTAAAAGTACAAATACCAAACTGTTAAATTACTCTGTTACAAGTAAAAGTTTTGCATTGAAATTTTAACAGGAGAAGCTATATGAAACATTCTCGGCATATTTTCATTAAAAATTGCACAAAAATAGTCAAAAGATAATACATTTGGGGCTGTTAAGTTATCAATTAATAAAATTATGTTTTTTTATATAGGCCTAATCAGGGCTATGTAATGTTGTAAAACACTTTACTTAAGTTAGGAAAAAATCCCACAAAAAAAACTTGAAAGATTTTCTACAGAGCAGGAATACTTCTACAAAGACGGACAGTGCAGAACAAGATATATCACAACATATCACAATCAATGACAATTATCACAAGCAGATAAGACGAGGATAGTGTGAATGTAGGTTGACTTCAGTTGCTGCCAGATGAAGGGCCACACCGTCGCTCTTTCATGTAGAGATCAGGGAGACCAGAGGCACACATTCATTCCTCCATGTTAACCTGGAAGAGGACAGAGAGACAACCACTGAGTCAAACAATACAGAAAGAGTCAGATAAAAGTAATGCACTAGGCAATCAATAATTTTTTCAGAAAAATAGCGTTTGGAATAAAGGAAGAAACAACAAAAATTGTATATTTATTTTTGAGTTAATGCAGTACGATAACCGTCATAATATCCACGGATAACACAGATGCGGAAACACAGCCACAATTGTATATTTAATTTGAGTTTATACGACTGTTATAAAAAAAAAAAACATCGTAGTAACCGTGGAACGGAGCCGGTTTTACGGATGCACATAGCCCCTTCATCTATAAACATTATTGAGCGCAAACTTGTGAGCATATATTTTGTCACAAAAGTGTTCCTATGCCATATGTTTAACCCATAGATAGTAAAAGGTTTAACTGGACCGCTCAGCCCAACTTTTGTTTCTGAACCCGATTCCATTACGTGCCCATCTGACCAT
>CM049407.1:2610000-2632500 GCA_026929865.2 Hyperoplus lanceolatus
AGAGAGAGAGAGAGGCCGGGGTGTCCTAAAGTCTATCACGCAGACTGCCTCAACCTCACCAAGAGGCGTGTGTGTGTGTGTGTGTGTGTGTGTGTGTGTGTGTGTGTGTGTGTGTGTGTGTGTGTTGGGTGTGTGTGTGTGTGTGTGTGTGTGTGTGTGTGCGTGCGCGCGTGTGTTTGTGTGTTGTCCCCCTGGGGCCGATGCTTAGGATAGTCTTGTTCTTCTGGCACAAACACAAAAGATACTGCTCAAGCGCTGAAGGCTCCTCCTCCAATCTGGTTTTTCGGTGTGTGGTGTGTGTGTGTGTGTGTGTGTGTGTGTGTGTGTGTGTGTGTGTGTGTGTGTGTGTGTGTGTGTGTGTGTGTGTGTGTGTGTGTGTGTGTGTGTGTGTGTGTGTGTGTGTGTGTGTGTGTGTGTGTGTGTGTGTTTTAAAAAGATAACAGAAAGCAGATATATGTAAGAGCATCCTGGACAATCCCAGGGTCTTCAATAAAATGTTTGCAGTAAAATACTTACAATTTAATACAGTATCTCTCTCTTACACTTTCCATCGTATAGTGTGTGTGTGTGTGTGTGTGTGTGTGTGTGTGTGTGTGTGTGTGTGTGTGTGTGTGTGTGTGTGTGTGTGTGGGGGTATATGTGTGTGTGTTTGTGTGTGAGTGGGTGTGTCCAATATGAAGAACAACCCTGCGTTCCAATGTCATACTGTTACATCAATGGATTCCCCCCTCTTTCCTCCCCCCAGGTCGCTGGGAGTGTCCATGGCACCAGTGTGATGTGTGTGTGTGTGTGTGTGTGTGTGTGTGTGTGTGTGTGTGTGTGTGTGTGTGTGTGTGTGTGTGTGACCCCTCTTTCATACCCCAAGTTTTATCCTAACCCTTCAACCCTCTAACCTCTGCCAGGGCGCTGGGAGTGTCCGTGGCACCAGTGTGATGTCTGCAGTGTTGAGGCGGCTTCTTTCTGTGAGATGTGCCCCAGCTCCTTCTGCCCGGCTCACAGAGAGGGCCTTCTGTTCATCTCCAAACTCGACGGGAAACTCTGCTGCAGCGAACACGACCCCTGTGGACCGGACCCTCTAGAACCAGGTGGGAGGGGGGGGGGGGGGGGGTGGTGTTTGTGTGTGGTGTAGGGGTGGTGTGTGTGTGTGTGTGTGTGTGTCAGTGTGTGTGTGGGGGGGATGTGTGTGTGTGTGGGGGGGGGGGGGGTTTGTGTGTGTGTGTGTTTGTGTCAGTGTGTGTGTGGGGGGGATGTGTGTGTCTGTGTGTGTGTGGGGGGGTGGTGTTTGTGTGTGTGTGTGTGTGTGTGTGTCAGTGTGTGTGTGGGGGGGATGTGTGTGTCTGTGTGTGTGTGTGTGGGGGGGGGGGGTTGAGTGTGTGTTTGTGTGTGTGTGTGTGTGTGTCACTTTGTATTCATAAAGGGGAGCATGTATAGTACCAGCCTGCTCAGAGTAATGCCAGGGTTTTGTCTGAGTTGTATGGGCACTATGTAACTTTGGGTGTGTCAGAGAATTGAATATTTTCTAAGGTAGTTTGGCATATATATAAGGCATAACTCAATAAACAAAGTTTCCTCACAGGGAAAATGTGATCCCTGGAACACTGTTTGAAGTCAGAAAGCTTCCTGAAAAGTTACTGTTTCACTGTTGTTGTTGTTGTTTACAGCAGCAGGGCCCACAGTTTGGTTTACAAACATATTCTACTCTTACGTTTGGTTCCAGGTTCCTCAGAATAATTTGATTTATGATGATAGAATTATTCAATACTAAGAATGACATGTAGAGAAAATATGTTTAGTAAACTAACTGCGGGCTCTGTGAATGTAAACAAATCCCCCTCCTCTGAAACTTAAAACTAAACCATGTCAAATCTTTCCTCCACACAGGGGAGATCCGTGAGTACACGCCCGAGCCGAGAGCACTTCCATCGGGCTTGGGAATGGCTGTCCTCCCCTCCTCTGCCTCGTCCTCTGGTGCTCCTTCTTCAAACAAAACTACAACAACCAACACCAACACTCTCAACACAAGCGCTATAACTGTCCCCTCTGTGCCAATAAATATCCCTGTTGCAATACCACCTGTGGCCACCGCTGCCACCGTGTCTCCACCGAGCAGTCCACATGTGTTTGACCTGCCACATTATTCGCCTATTTCCTCCTATGAAGAAGAGAGAGATGTGTTGGATGATTTTGATGATGATGATGATGACGATGATGATGAAGATGAATTGATTGAGGAAGTGGAGGAGGATTCTGATGAAAATGGCGACACTGAAAGGTAAGGTGGATTTTTATATTTGGGGATTTTAATTGAATTTTTTTCCATTTTATCTGATTGAATTCAACCCACATTTTATAATTATTCTTTTATGTGTTTATTTATTCTAATTTGTTTGGAAGGTACGGTGGATTTTTATAGCTTGGATTTGAATTTAATTAAATGTTATCTGATTCACTTAATTGTGGAGTCAGTGATTCTGGAGAAATTGTGTTGTCAAACTCGCTTTTTGGAAAAATCAGTGAATATCTCCTCATGATCCGCTACCTGTCTGTACTGTGTGTGTGCTGAACAAAATCCATTGTTAATACACAGCCTAGACTCTGTAAACTGGTATATTTCCAGCTATGGTTGGTCCCCTAACTTTACACACCCTTTGTTTACATACCAGTTTACAGAGCCTAGGCTGTGTATTAACACACCTGATTTCTTTCAGCACACACACACAGTACAGACAGGTAGCGGATCATGAGGAGACAGACAGGTAGGTAGACAGACAGACAGGTAGTGGATCATGAGGAGACAGACAGGTAGACAGACAGACAGGTAGTGGATCATGAGGAGACAGACAGACAGACAAACAGGTAGTGGATCATGAGGAGACAGACAGGTAGACAGACAGACAGGTAGACAGACAGACAGGTAGTGGATCATGAGGAGACATTCACTGGTTTTGACAAAGAGGGATTTTGTCAACAAGTGTTCTCCAGAATCACAAACTAAAAAACGTTTTTATTTGATTTTATTTTGAAGGCAGAAATCGAATCCTAACGAGGCGGATATGAACGAGGTCGGGCTGGAATATCTGGAGATTAAAGACGATGAAGAAGAAGATGATGAAGACGAATAAGACACTAGTTCTTCCCTTTATAGTGAAAGGAAGCTTCTGATTGGTTCATGTAGCCGGCAATCTATACATGAACCAATCAGGGGCTGCCTTCCACTCCAAAAGGGGGTCCTTAGATTTACATAACAAATCAGGGGCTGCCTTCCACTACCAGATAGTGGGGAGGGTCCGGTCTGACTGGAGGCTAGATTGATGACTACATGAACCAATCAGGGGCTGCCTTCCACTACCAGGCATAAAGTGGGGAGGGTCCGGTCTAACTGGAGGCTAGATTGATGACTACATGAACCAATCAGGGGCTGCCTTCCACTACCAGACAGAAAGTGGGGAGGGTCCGGTCTGACTGGAGGCTAGATTGATGACTACATGAACCAATCAGGGGCTGCCTTCCACTAACAGACAGAAAGTGGGGAGGGTCCGGTCTGACTGGAGGCTAGATTGATGACTACATGAACCAATCAGGGGCTGCCTTCCACTAACAGACGGGGTTCTACAGTGGCACTCGGTGATCTGACCCAACTAGACCCAGTTCAAATGAATATGGAGGATTTTTTTTTTTAAAGGACAAAATTGAATCAACACACTAGTAGATTGCTACGTCCATTAATCGTGAAAAAACGATTCAAATATTGTACAGAGTCATAAAAACACATAGAAAGATGTTATTTATTGAGTATTTATTTAGTTTTTGTTTTGGTCCTGACACAAAACAATTCATGACAACAGTGACTTTGCACACACTGCGGATTTCTCTCCTATGGACTTATTTTTTCCGCCATTTTTTGTGGTTGTTGACCAATTTCACCTGCTGGTTTGTTGCTTGTTGTCACTTAAACATGAACATAACGTCAGAAAGAAAGTTATTGTACATGGACATCCACTCTGCAGCTCTTCTGGACGCCTAGGATTCATTCAAACTGGTGCTTTTTAAAGATTTTTTTTTTTATTTGGGTAAATCCTATTGAGACCGGAGACTCTTTTTCAAGGGTGACCTGTTTCCATTTGCACGTTACCATTCACACACACACTCATAGCAGACTAACTATCGAAATTCACACGAGGCAAGATGGGTGAAGTGTCTTGCCCAAGGACACAACAACCATGACACACAAGTGGCAGAGCGGGGATCGAACCGCCAACCCTTCGATCATTGGCCGACCCGCTCTACCACCTGAGCCACAGTCGCCAATCTATGAAAATGTCAACACGTGCCAGATGGATCGGCACTTACAATGAGTTCACAGGACAAAGCTACAGCTGTGTTTTGGTGCAATGAAATGAAATCCTAGACAACTAACTGACAGTTTGCTGCAGCATTTGAAAGACACAGACTTTCTCTGATGTTGAAAAACCATTTCATGCCAAAAAATGAAAAAAGGGATTTTGAACTTAGAAGAAAAAACACAAATGAAGTGTGTTTTAAAGAAGGATTCTCGTGTGTGTGAATGCAGAGGTGTGTGTGTGCTGTGGTCTAAAGTAATTATTTATATGCTGTTCTTCTGTGACGCACAATTAACAAAGAAAGACAGTTGGATGTTGGATGTTGGGTCCTTCTCTACTCTTTGTATAGGGCGGGAAAACTACTACGGAAGGGTAGAAGGGTCAATTGGTGGAAAACAATTTGAGGATTTTTTTCTTTCATCATGCACTCGTAGCCTGGCACCGCCCGCCTACCTACTTCCGCTCAATTTCTCTTTTACTGGTCCAATCAGCGAACGGAGGGAGTGGCTGAGAACAATGACGTTGAGGTCGTGCGCCAGTTTCAGTTGTAGTCAGAAGCCGCCCGGCGCATGACATACGTCATGACCGATGGTCACGACCAAACGTTATGCGATTGGTTGGCAGACCCAGAGTGGCACTGGGCAGATCCAATAGTTTTAAACTTCAACAGACACCCGCCTCCAAGTGAGTTTACGTTTGTAAATTGAGTGATTCCAGACCGCAGCAGTGGTGAAGTGGGTAGGGAATTCGCCTCTGGAGTGCAGGGTCGGAGGTTCGATCCCCCGTCTCCCCGCCACATGTCGAAGTGTCCCTGGGCAAGACACTGAACCCCGAATTGCTCCCGATAGTTAGCTTAGTTAGCTTAGCACCCTAGTGCTAAGCCTACCCTGCGTGGTAGCTGCTGCTATCGGTGTATGAATGTGTGTGTGACTGGGTGAATGTGTACAAAAAACAATGTAAAGTGCTTTGGGTCTGTGATGAACGGAGATATAGCGCTATACAAGTCCATTTACCATTCTGTACAAATGAAATGAAGTACGATGGTCTGGTAGCACCAGGAACTAACAGGATCATGGGACTGTCTGGAACTGTCAACTTTTTTCTCAAATGGATAATGAAAAAAATACTTCCTAATCTCATTTTTTTCCTCTCTTTTGTCCGTTATACTCTTCCGTAGAAGTCGCCGCCATGACGCTTGCACTTCAGTCTGTGACTATGGTCGAAAAGCCCTACTAACGTCCTACTCACACTAATTTTGACATCAATTTGAGTATGTTGTGTTTGTGTAGGCAAGAAATGCTCGAAGGAGTACTAACTTCCGGGAAGATTTTGTGTATGGATCAATAGGTTACTTTTCCTATACTCAACCGCCCCACAATGCATTGCGTCTTTTCAAACGACATGGAAGTTTTTTTCTAAATCCTTTATCGCTTCTGTATACTTCAGTGTTAACGGTCAGACTAACCTCGCATACACAATGGATGGTTTAGTAGACAGTATGTAGTATGTACATGTTGAGTATGTAGGAGGGAGGATGTTAGTAGGGCTTTTCAAACTCAGTCTGTGTATTTCTTCTTGCCTCATCATGATGTACTTTCTGCCGTGTCTAAAAGCTTAATATCGTCTGCGTGTTAATAATCTGCCGAAGCCTTAGGAAAGTGTGTTTCATTTTGGAGATATTTATAAGGAGCCAATTGTGTCTCCTAAAACTGATAATGCCTTTTTACAGTTGCCCAACAAGCAAAATGTGTTTCAATCCAGTGTAATAAAATAAAGAAATAAAGAAACGACCAGTTAGATCTACAACCATCCACCCGTTAAAATAAATAAATATCTAAGAAAAAGAAGTTATGGAAGAATGCTTTGTACTGGACTCATTCCTTATTTGCTAACTTGCTTATACCTAGATATAGCGTGTGTGTGTGTGTGTGTGTGTGTGTGTGTGTGTGTGTGTGTGTGTGTGTGTGTGTGTGTGTGTGTGTGTGTGTGTGTGTGTGTGTGTGTGTGTGTGTGTGTGTGTGTGTGTGTGTGTGTGTGTGTGTGTGAAGCATGGTGTTACTGTTACAATATGTGGCGCTAGCACCCAAATATGTACTGGACTCGTTTTCCACTCATAAACATGTAAGGTGGAGTCAGTGATTCTGGAGAACGCTTGTTGTCAAAATCAGTGTATATTTTCATCTACTTGTCTACTGTGTGTAAAAAGAAAAAAAATCTGTCCACAGCCTAAATCTGTCAATAGCCTAGGCTCTGTAAACTGGTAGCAGCAGGTGGAGACAAAGGGCCATTCTGGCAGAAAGGCCCTTTACAGCCTATTTTCAAAATCAGTGTACACAGTATTTTCATACTTCGCCAATTTTTTTTCCCTTCATAGTCAGTCTGGGTGTAAAGCCCATTCCCAGTTTTGCTGAGATTCGACAGCCGGTCCAATCAGCCAAAAGAGGGGGGGAGAGAGAGCGAGTCGCGCTCCAGTTTCTGTTGCCAGAGCCTAGGCTCATGTAAACTGGTATAACCAAACGTTAGGCGATTGGGCTAAACAAGAGGGGCCAGATCCAATAGCCTTAAACTTTAGCAGACACCCGCCTCCATGAGTGAACTTAATTAGAGCCTCCAACCTTTTGTACAAATGAAATGAAGTACGATGGTCTGGTAGCACCAGGCTATGTACAGGTGACAGATCATGATGAGATATTTACTGATTCCCACAAGCATTCTCCACAATCTACTCCTATATTAAAGGTGCAGTGTGTAATATGACATCATCAAGAAAGTTCTACAAAGTTCTAGAATGCAACACTCCCTGGGTAACCCCACCCCTTTAGAATAATAACAGAAGCTACAGTGGCCTTCAAGGACAAGAACAATTCTACATTCTAAACAATGCACCTGATGACATTCCAACTATGACACTTTCAAGATGGCGGCACTAGGCCTTGGTCCAAAATATGCAGAAATATGGACATATATGAGACCCTTTCTAAGGGAAAAAAATATAATTCAAAACATTTTTTTCAGCTATTAAGCACTAAATTAAATGTACTTATGGATATTATAATTACTTTCTACAAAATCTGCTAGGAAATAAAACCCAAAATTCTACACACTGCAGGTTTAAAGCTAATATAATTTTTGTTTTATTATTTTGATGACAAAAGTGAGGCTTTTTCAATATCTTACTCTCAGGTGATTTAGAAAGGCTCGTGAAGGTATCACGAAGGGCCGACTGTGGCTCAGGTGGTAGAGCGGGTCGGCCGATGATCAAAGGGTTGGAGGTTCGATCCCCGCCCTGCCCACCTGTGTCACAGTTGTTGTGTCCTTGGGCAAGACACTTCACCCACCTTGCCTTGTGTGAATGTCGATAGTTAGCCTGCTGCTATCGGTGTATGAATGTGTGTGTGAATGGTAACGTGGGAATGGGAACAGGTCTCCCTTGCAAAAGAGTATTCGGTCTCAATGGGATATACCTGTAGAAATAAAGGTTAAAAAAAAAAAAAATCAGCTCATTATTTACTTGGTCAAACTGACATTGCATTGCCACAGAAAATCATAAAAGTTAAAATCACATTCATTTTCTCCATAGCGGATTTTATTATTAGCTATAATGTCATAACAATCCACTGTACACTCACCACGAGCTGCCTCTGTGCAAACCGATGGAATATGCTACTGTAGATGACACAAGATCATATTATATCAACCTAATTTTAATAAAATCACTGTTTATTCGCGATTCCGATGCGAAAAACTACACTACCCACAATACCCAGGTGTCACAGCGACGTTTCTGATTGGTGGGAGCTGCCGGCTGTTGTTACCATGGAAACTCTTAACGCCCATTTTCTAACCTCGACTGGGCTTTAAAAATGGGCGGGGTTTATGGCGTTCTTTTCATACGTAATAAGAATTTTCGAACCAATCACGACAATTCTCCCGCCGGAACGTTCCTATGAACATTCTATAAATGCTTCCTGGATCCGCTCAAACCCCAAACGGCCTCTTCTTGTGTTTACGTTGCATGCTGCTATCAGTTAGCTAACAATTGAATTTAACACTATGATTTAACAGCGATAATTCGAATATTCTACCATCTCTCGCTCTCTCACTCACACACACACACACACACACACACACACACACACACACACACTTTCTACCTTCTTATAGCCTATCTCTCGCTCTCTCTCTGTCTCTTTTTGTGTGTGTGTGTGTGTCTCTCTCTCTCTCACACACACACACACACACAGACACACACTTTATACCTTCTTATAGCCTATTTCTCTCTCTCTCTCTCTCTCTCTCTCTCATAATGCATCATTTTTGCGCCGTGCCAGGCTGCCCGTCCACCAGCGAAGACGAGGACAAAATGGTGTCTTTTTTTACCTTCCCAAATGCCGCTCACTTGGTGCAACAGTGGACCTTTTTTATGTCGACTTACAGCGGCACCGTGTACAAGAACTCCCGCATTTGCAGTGTCCATTTTACCAACGACCAGTTCAGTAATTTTAACCAGAAAGTTATGGGCTTCGCTAAGAGGTTACGTCTAATGCCCGGAGCTGTCCCCACTCTGCCGCCTCTCCAAAATTATATACAACCCGATGACGATCATGTAAGTTGTGGCTACTTGCTATGTTATTACAATAGATAGGCCTATAGAAACGTGAGAGAGAGAGAGAGAGAGAGAGAGAGAGAGAGAGAGAGAGATGCCAACCATGGATATTGATCATGTAACTTGCTTGTTACCATATAGCTTAGTTTTATGCTGCTGTAGTGTCTATATATATGTGTGTGTGTGTGTGTGTGTGTGTGTGTGTGTGTGTGTGTGTGTGTGTGTGTGTGTGTGTGTGTGTGTGTGTGTGTGTGTGTGTGTGTGTGTGTGTATCTCGTGGTGTGGCCTGCAGTTACTTTCCAGTACAATAGGTGGCGCTAGCAACCAAATATATTGGTTAGCGATCCGCCATTAATGAACGAAGAAGAAAAAACAATAACAACTTTCCTAAGGTCAGCATAATACCTCCATAATTAGCCCCTTACACTGTATATAATAATATAATATTTTATTTTACAATCTATGTATATATAAGGTTAGCAAGTCAACAAATGGGTACCAGAAAATGTTTTTTAGGCTATCATAATAAGGAAAAGGCGACGTTGTTTACTTAAATTTCCTAACGAGCCTAGCCGAAAGATGTCAAGGTACAAACCAATTACTACGTGTCTGTCTATATGAGCATAAAAGTTTAATTTTTGAAGTAAGACTAAATTAAAATGTTTCAGTTAGCCTAGCAACAGGCAGAAATGGATAGAGTTCGTGTTTCCAGGGCAACAACAGATAAAGAATACCTCAGCTAGTCTGGGTCCTGGGTATGATTTCTATGCGATATAAAAAGTATATATTAATATATTATGAAGATTAATCTGGTGTAAATGTATGAGGATATATATATATATATATATATATATATATATATATATATATATATATATATAAAGGGGTGGGGGAAAAAAGGCCCTATCACGATGTAGTGGAATTACCCTGTGTTCCAAATCACATAGGCTACTCTTTCTTTTTACTACACTACATACTAATTGTAGGCCTACAGAAGAGTTTTAGGACCACCACCGGAGAGAGAAAAAAAAATCACATAAGGAAGATTTTTTTTCATTATGTCAAGAAGTGTCAAGAATAAAGATGAATACTCCAAAATGCTAATGGAGTTAGTGGGGCATTTATGTATTTTCAGCATACTACAATTGACCTGCATGTATTGGGACGTCCTAAATCTTTTTTCTGGCATACTGAATAGTAGGGAAGTATGGGGATTGGAACACAGGGAATGTTTCCCAGTTCAATACTCTATAAGGTAAAGGATAAAGCCACTGGTAAACATGTTGTTTAATTTTACAACATATTAATTTATGTGCAAAGTTTTTAGAGAACAGCTTTTGGATACAGATTTTTATTTATTTTATAAATCAGAAAAACTATGGACGGGTATTAAAAATGCATTTTTGGCATGATTTTTAAGAGTAACCTGTCTCATAAATCAGACAGTGAACTACATATAAACAAATCCTTCTGTAATAACCTTCAGAATAGTGCTGAGAATGATTATGGAAAGTTTAGTTAGAAGTTGAGATTTCTGGTTCAATGTATATAGGGGATTATCACGCTTCTGTGTTTCATGGGCGGGATTTGTCAATGTCCACTTCCGGTCAACAATGGCTGAAACGAAGGCTCTTTTCCACTTTGTAAATCAAACAAACATCGCCAAGCCTACTTCACCGGTGGAAATATGAAGGTGTATTGAACTCTGAGATCCTATGTAGTATAAATGTGCAAACATTTTAGAAATCAGTTCATCCTAGCCTGAGAAAAGGCAGAAAGAGTGTTTTATGGTCTCACTGTCTAACCCTGCATTTTCCCACGTGTGACATCACACATGGTAAAATGTAGGGTTAGGATTAACAGGACAGCTGGGCCAAGGGAAGACTGAGGGAAGAAGGGAAGAAAAACCTCATTCATTATATTATAATAGCGATTTTATAATGATAGAACGCCGGTTCCGTATGGGTGAGGTACTCCTTTGAGTTTTCATGGAGTCCTGGGGAAATGCACCTGTTGGAAGACCAAGAAGAAGAAGTACTATAGAATAAATAACTAAATACATCTTCACCTCATCACTTGATATTGTGGAATTCTCAGCTCACACACAGTACAGACAGGTAGTGGGTCATGAGGAGATATTCACACAGTACAGACAGGTAGTGGATCATGAGGAGATATTCACACAGTACAGACAGGTAGTGGGTCATGAGGAGATATTCACACAGTACAGACAGGTAGTGGATCATGAGGAGATGTTCACACAGTACAGACAGGTAGTGGATCATGAGGAGACAGACACACAGTACAGACAGGTAGTGGATCATGAGGAGATATTCACTCAGTACAGACAGGTAGTGGATCATGAGGAGATATTCACACAGTACAGACAGGTAGTGGATCATGAGGAGATATTCACACAGTACAGACAGGTAGTGGATCATGAGGAGATATTCACTCAGTACAGACAGGTAGTGGGTCATGAGGAGATATTCACACAGTACAGACAGGTAGTGGATCATGAGGAGATATTCACTCAGTACAGACAGGTAGTGGATCATGAGGAGATGTTCACACAGTGCAGACAGGTAGTGGATCATGCCTTCATGCCTTAGCTTCATAAAATAACCTTCAGATAGTTATAGGCTGTTCTCGCTACTTATGACATCTATTGCAGCATGTCCGTCCTGGGAGAGGGATCCCTTACTCTGTCCACTCTCCCTGAGATTTCTTCGATTTTTTTTTAATCCCGGTAAAGGGTTTTTTACTGGGAGTTTTTTCTCAGCCGAGCTAAGGGTGTAAGGGCAGGGTGTCATATTGTATCATATTGTATGAAATGTAAAGCCCATTTGTGATTTTGGGCTATACAAATAAAACTGATTTGATTAGATTTTAATCAAACTATAACACCTACTGTAGACCTGACAGCAACTTCCCTATCTATGATGTTGGACACTGATGATCAAGAATTACATGTTACATCAAAATGAGACCATCAGTGCAAAGATTTCTATTTTTATATAGTTTTTCTTAATGCCTTTGTCATGGGTATGCTACCTACCTATCAATGATGTTGGACAGTGGTGGACAAGACGATGATTAATGCATATGCTGTGGATTTCTTATGGGCAGAGATATGTGTCAGTAGAACTTGAATTTGAATTGATCGACTTGAATATGAATTGATCAACCTGCATTTGAATTATTGATACTTGAATTCGAATTTATACACTTGAATATGAATTATCCATCCAAATTCAAGTTCTACTGACACAAATCTCTGCCCATAATTTATTTTCTATTCTATTTTATATATATACTGTTTTATAATGTAAAAAAATAATATTTGCTCTACATTGTATCTAGAATGTATCTAATGTGAATGTTGATTATGTTTATCTTCCGGTATGACTGTGTGTGAACGAATGGAACCTGGAGCCCTGTAAAGCGCTTTGAGTCACAGAGAAATAAAGCGCTATATAAATCCAATCAATGATCTTATTACACTCTGTATATATATATTTTTTAACGTTCCTATTGCATCGTGGGTCGGGGATAAACGGTATTTCGATTCTGATGTATGTGTTGCATTTATCAGAAGAACTGAAAATAAAAACCGTTGACTTTGAATTGTTCATTCTAAGATATATTTTTTTGGGGGCATTTTCAAGCTTTATTAGACAGTACAGAGTTGAAATGGGGAGACAGAGAGAGAGAGAGAGAGAGGGGGATGACCTGCAGTAAAGGTCCACGGGTCGGATTTGAACCCGCGACCACTGCAATGAAGGCCGGAGCCGATATGGTACGCACTCTATCCACTACACCACCGGAGCAGCCCCGTGGATTATTCATTCTTAAAGGGAAGTTGTTATGCTGCCGTTAGCTAGATGACAATGACTGAGGCTAACGTTCTAACTGTCACAATACAAATCAAATGGGTGAATTGAATCGGCCTCATTTAAAGGCGAATAATCTTACTTTAGTCGGGTACAACGTTGGTTAAACACTTTAGACCGGAGCCGATATAGTACGCGCTATCCAACACACACACACACACACACACTTAATTTGTTTATTTGTGCAAAATAAACAATACACAAGACCATATGAACAAACCCTTCTGTAATAACCTTCAGAATAGTGCTGAGAATGATTATTGAAAGTTTAGTTGATGTAAGTGCTTTAGAAGTTGAGATTTTTGGTTCAGAGTATTGAAAAAAAAAAAACTAATGTTGAGATAATGTCCGTTAAAGATGGTTGTATAGGAGAAATATACAGACGCAAACAGACAAGGTTTAGTCAAATAAACACCTGAATGTACATGTTGGACCTTTTATTTATTTATTTATTATTCTTTCGGACAATTCCACACAATACACAATTTTCTCTTGAAAATATTCATCATCATACTTTGTGTTGTCCGAAGGGAGACGGAAGAAGCCAAAGGCTTATCAGGTCCCGCCCCCTCCCCCTTTTGATTTATACTAGTATGAAAGAAGACATGTTATGGAAGATAAATAGACAAAAATATAAAAAAATACCAGTGGCAACATTCACACTCACTCACTCACTCACTCACTCACTCACTCACTCACTCACTCACTCACTCACTCACTCACTCACTCACTCACTCACTCACTCACACACACACACACACACACACACACACACACACACACACACACACACACACACAGACACAGAGTAAAGACTAATTCTGGATGTCTCTTCTCCATGCAGCCTCTCCCCAGTAGCTGGCCGTCTCCTGCGGTTGAGAACACACAGACAGACAGTCCAGAATCTGAACCAGACACAGAGGAACCCTTTCGCTTCCAGATCGTCAAAGTCGAGGAAAACGAGGATGACTATCTTGTGAGTGTGTGTGTGTGTGTGTGTGTGTGTGTGTGTGTGTGTGTGTCTGTCTCTCTCTTTCTCCCTCTTCTGTCTCTCTCTCTCTCTCTGTATGTGTGTGTGTGTCTTTCTCTCTCTGTATGTGTGTGGGTCCTCTTGGGATTTTTCTGAGCTCCTGCACCAGTGTCAGAGGAGGGGGAAACAAGATTGTAAACGCTGCCATACTGAGAAATACAGAGAGAGTTTTGTGGAGCTGATGATAGGCTTAATCAACTTTGTGTCAACTCGTTTGGAGATGGCTTGAAAGCAACCTACATTCACTTATATATGAAAAACGTACGCACTATAGCTTTAACTCCATGTATGTGTGTGTGCGTGTCTATCTGTATTTCTGTCTGGTTGTGTGTGTGTGTGTGTGTGTGTGTGTGTTTGGCCATGGTTTGAGTGTAACCTGCATTCACTTATATATGAAAAACCTACGCACTATAGCTTTAATGTTATCTCTTGTCTTTTCTCCCTTATAGATAACATCACCTCAGATCCTTCCTAATGGGCAGTACGGGCCGATGGGCGACCAGACACACACACAGCCCGCCGTGTCCCGGGGAACACAGGTCAACCCTCTGATGTACGAAACGGGAACTAAGATGTCGGTGTGTCCCGGGGCGAAATCGGTATCCACTCAGTTATCTTATAGCACGCTGAGGGAGCCGGTCAGGAGCAGAGGTGTGTATGGGATGATTAATTAGTATTTAAAAACTAGTTTAAAGGTGCTACGAGGAACTTTTTAAATATTTTTCTCAAATCTTCATTTCTACATAACTTATTGAAAACGCTCTTAATGACAAAAAATGTATTGGAATTTGGTAGAAATGTCAGTACTACCATATTATAAAACCAAAATGTTCATTCTACTCAAACATATGCCTATAAATAGTAAAACGAGAGAGACACTGAACATTTGGAGTGGTCTCTTAATTTTTTTGGGTCAGGGATAAATGCCATTTCGATTCTGATGTATGTGTTGCATTTATCAGAAGAACTGAAAAATAAAAAACGTTGACTTTGGATTGTTCATTCTAAGATATTTTTTTGGGGCATTTTCAAGCTTTATTAGACAGTACAGAGTTGAAATGGGGAGAGAGAGAGAGAGAGAGAGACAGAGAGAGGGGGGGGGGGATGACCTGCAGTAAAGGTCCACGGGTCGGATTTGAACCCGCGACCACTGCAGTGACTCTTAATTTTTTTTCCAGAGCTGTATTTATGTTAAAATACTTATTTGTTAATGTCTGATCGGCGTCAGTGTCATGGGGAACTCAAGCCGCTCCTCTGATGTATGAGAACGGGACAAACATGACGGTGTGTCCCGGGATCGTGTCTATAGGAACACAGTTAGCCTACAACACACTGAGAGAGCCGGTCAGAAGCAGAGGTGTGTATAAAATGATTTTTGTTTTATACCCTATGGAAGGAATTTGTATTATTTTATTGTATTGTATTTAATTTTTTTTTTTTTTTTTTTTTTTTTTTTTTAGACGAGATTTACAATGTCACACAGGTTGTAATTATAATAATTAATTTTTTTTTTGTTTCAACGATGGTAAAAGAATTGTAGCATTTTAACAATTTTAATATATTTTTTTTAAAGATTATTTTTGGGCATTTTCAAGCTTTATTAAATAGTACGGAGTTGAAATGGAGAGACAGAGAGAGAGAGAGAGGAGAGGGGAGGGGAGGGGAGGAGGGGGTTGACGGTGTGTCCCGGGATGGTGTCTATAGGAACACAGTTAGCCTACAACACACTGAGAGAGCCGGTCAGAAGCAGAGGTGTGTAGGCTATGTGATTATAATGATAAATTAATGTTATTTAAAGGTGCTACGAGGAACTTTTAAATATTTCTGAAACAGTCCCCTTTTTCCTCAGATGATCATAAATTACATGTTTGAGTAGAATGAACATTTTGATTTTATTCTACAAACTGCTGACAACATTTCTACCAAATTCCAATATATCTTTTTTTTGTCATTAAAGAGCATTTTCATGAAGTAATGTAGAGATGAAGATTGAAGAACAATCCAGACTGGTCTCTTCATGTTTTCCGTGGCTGTATATTGGTTTGATTTGATTGAAAATGTATTCGAAAAAACAGAAAACTGAAAATATCATTCAGAAAATAATGACGTCAGACAAAATAGAAAGCATGATTAAGCATGATACCTGAATGACAGACACTTGATAATTGTAACTATATTATTAAAGGTGCAGTGTGTAATATGACATCATCAATAAAGTTCTAGAATGCAACGCTCCCTGGGTAACCCCACCCCCTTTCGAATAATAATAGAAGCTACAGTGGCCTTCAAGGACAAGAACAATTCTAAATTTTTTAAACAATGCACCTGATGACATTCCAACCAACATGGATGCCTCCATAAGACCTGGCTGCTCAATGTACAAAATGTAATATTAATATTTGTAATTCTCCGCTCAGGAGGATAATTCAGATTATTGGCAGAGGGGATTTTACACCAATGAGGACATATTTATGAATGAGGATATTGATTTTAGCTAATAAATTACTTAAAATGTTACACAGTGTCCCTTTAACCTATTTTTTCTTTGTTTATCAGCGTCCCAGGCCAGCGTTCTATCCCAGAATGCTTCAACACAAACTATTCACCAGATCAACGGACTTCAGTTTTACCTCACGCAGCAGAAGAGCGTCCGACCGGCAAAGAAACCCAGACTGGAAATAACCCAGGACGAGAGGGAGGAAAAAACTATTGTTCAACACACACACGAGTCTACGAACGAACCGTCCACTGACTCTGTTGTTCCTGAGAAAATAAAGTAAGATGTTATTATGGCGAATAGTTTACAACATTAAAGGTGCAGTCAGTGATTCTGGAGAACGCTTGTTGTCAAAATCAGTTAATTTTTCATTTCATTTCATTTAACTTTTATTTATCCTCGAGAGACCAATGGAGGGGTGACCCTCATTTACAATGACGTCGAGTTCAAAACAAATTCAAAACAACAATACAAACAAAACATTCAATGCAAATACATCAAATACACAACAAGTGAAGAGAAGAGAAAAAAAACAAAAAAAACAATTGAAACATTTACAAAGTGGTGTAGAGTGGCAGCAATTAAAAGGAATAAAGTACAATATAGCCTAATATCTCTTCATGATCCGCTACCTGTCTGTACTGTGTCTGCGCTGAAAATAATCCAGTGTTAATACACAACCTAGGCTCTGTAAACTGGTATGTATACAAAGGGGCATGTTGCTAGCTAGGGTGGCCCCCTGTTGACTACATATCCTTTGCCTGCATACTAGTTTACAGAGCCTATGCTGTGTATTAACTATTAAGGCTACATTTTTGTATAGCGCACGCCGCACACACAGTAAAAGTATGAAGCAATCGTGAGAATTTCCTTGATTCTTAATTTTGACAAAAAAGTGATTTTGACAACAAGCATTCTCCAGAACTTTTTTTTAAACTGAATTAAAAAAACACATTCCTATTCGGCCAAGTGTTGCCAAGGTCAAGAATTTTCTTTTCCATGCATAATTAATTGAGGAATTTATTTTTGTCTGTGTTTCTCTTCACAGTTCCATGGACTCCACTACAGACAGTACAGACACCAGTACAGAAACCAGTACAGACACCACTACAGACATATTATCTGAAGGCTGTTTGAAGGCTTTGTTCCTCACGTGTCCAAAGTGCCACAGAGCCTGTGAGATGCAGCGGAAGAGAAGGGGGGCAGAAGAGGCTTTCGTTCAGATCTGCTCAAAGTGTCACTTCACAAGAACTCTGTTTGAGAACTCTGAACACACACACTCTGCGTAGAATTATTCAAGTCAATCTGTCTTTTTTTTGGGGGGCATTTTTTGGCATTTTCTTTTGGTTTTATTAGGCAAGGCAAGGCAAGTTTATTTCTATAGCACAATTCAGACACAAGGCCACTCAAAGTGCTTTACAGGGGCAAGATTAGAATACATAAAACACATTATAAAACATTTAATTATAATTTAATTTATAAGTTTGGAGAGACAGAGATGAAATGGGGCAGAGAGGGAAATTGTAAATTATACAACTGCAACCCCCCAGCCACAGTGAAGCGAGAATTAAATTTTTATTTTTATTTAATTTAACGAAATGGGACAGAGAGGGGAATGACATGCAGAGAAAGCTCAGAACACACACAGTCAACATAGAATTTTTCGAGTCAATTTGTCTGCCTTTTGGGGCATTTTTTGGCATTTCATTTTTGTGTTATTTCTTAAAGGTAAACTCTAAGCTGTTGGCTAAACAAGAACTATCTATTTTTTTATTTATTTGTTGGGGGATTATTATTATTTTTTCTTTATCAGACAGTGTGTAGAGACAGAGATGAAATGTGTCAGAGAGGGGAATGACATGCAGAGAACGACCCGGGCTGGATTCTAACCCAGGTCTGCTGTGAAGAGGACTGAGACTCTATGGAGGGGGGGGGTCTAACCACTACACCCCCTCACCCCCCCCCCCAGAACTATGAATTGTGACAATTAAGATGCACCTTGATATTGTTTGTACATAGTTGTTTTATATAAATTTGGTTACAGGGTATTTTTAGGAGGACATCCAAGTTATCAGGCTCTGTAAACTGGCATGTTGCTAGCTACGGTGGCCCCTTTTGTTTAGATACCAGTTTACAGAGCCTAGGCTGTGTATTAACACTTGATTTTTATTTTTTTTGGAGCAGACAGGTAGCAGATAATGAGATATTCACTGATTTTGACTAAAAATGGCAAGGAAAGGAAAATGTATGGATTGATTATCTATTTTTTTTTTTAATTGCTTGAGTTGACACTTAGGACTTCAAGTTTTCTGTGGTTTTACAGCTTAAATTAGGTAATAATTAATTAAATTGGGCGACTGTGGCTCAGTTGGTAGAGCGGGTCGGCCGATGATCAAAGGGTTGGAGGTTCGATCCCCGCCCTGCCACCTGTGTCATGGTTGTTGTGTCCTTGGGCAAGACACTTAACCCACCTTGCCTCGTGTGAATGTCGATAGTTAGCCTGCTATCGGTGTATGAATGTGTGAATGGTAACGTGGGAAAGGAAAACAGGTCACCCTTGCAAAAGATGTCTCCGGTCTCAATAGGATTTACCTGTAGAAATAAAGGTTAGAAAAAAAAATTAATTCCCACCAAGATAAACGAGGAATCAACTTTGAAACACTGGTCATATTCGTTGCATCAACAGTTTTGTCGTTTAAGTGAATTTATAATATAATGGGTGAAGATTTTCAGTATAAAACAAATCCAAACCACAATCAGACTTACGATTCTTCAAATTTTATATATTTTTTTCCAACTCAAATGCATAAATAAAGCTCAGATAGGCGACTCATCTCATAAATAAAGCTCAGATAGGCGACTCATCTCATAAATAAAGCTCAGATAGGCGACTCATCTCACAGGCAAAGTTCTTGAGACATTCTTTTATTTTGTACAGAGCATTTTATTTTTAACATTTCTATTTCACATTTCAACACATCCCCCCAATAAAAAATATTGTGCATCAACAGACAAACACAGCAAAGGTGGAAAAACTGAGATGTAGTGGTAGGGAGTGTTTGTTTATTTCACTCCACGACTCAAAAAGGCAATAAATTATATTAGTGACTGTGTGTGTGTGTGTGTGTGTGTGTGTGTGTGTGTGTGTGTGTGTGTGTGTGTGTGTGTGTGTGTGTGTGTGTGTGTGTGTGTGTGTAGTCTTGGCAGTTAAATACAGTTGAGAACTTTGAGACAGCGGTTTCTTGTGCCATATTTCAACATTCCACAGCATTGTTTCTTCAAGAGAAAGTTTCACAAACACAATGTCGAAACTGAGACAGAATTTCTGTTGAAGCTACAGTGAAGGCCCAAAAAAAAAAAAAATCACAATTTTACATTTTAAAAAAGGTCCTACGAGGAACTTTTAAATATTTCTGAAACGGTCTTAAAGGCCCACTTCACCGGTGGGAATATGAAGGTGTATTGAACTCTGAGATCCTATTTAGTATAAATGTGCAATTTTTTTTTTTTTTTTTTTTATCGGATCATCCTAGCCTGAGAAAAGGCAGAAAGAGTGTTTTATGGTCTCACTGTCTAACCCTACATTTCTCTTTCTGTGACGTCACAGAAAGAGAAATGTAGGGTTAGACAGTGAGACCATAACAGACAGTGAGACCATTCAATACACCTTCATATTCCAACCGGTGAAGTAGGCCTTTAAGACACGATGTCAGATATATGTCATATGTGCCCCAGCCATGGATGGAGGTGTCGTAGACGGCTGGATAAGGGATCGTGTCCATTCATTTTGAACAAAATCTTATAGGATTTAGTGTTTCTTAGTCAAGCCACAAACACAGCAAGTTCGCCCAGCATCCATTTGTATATAGTGTCTGTGTTCTAAGCACGTAGAGAAATAAAAACAGTCCGGAAAATATATTTAGGGACAAGGAAATTTAGCTTTTTCATTCTGCACTTACAGGAAAAAAAGAGTTGACGTTTCCAGAACTTCCGTGATCAATAACTCTTAAGCAAATCATTATTAAAACCCAAGCGATGCATCTTTGCTACGGTCATAAGACAGACAGACAGGCAGACAGACAGGCAGACAGGCAGACAGACAGGCAGGCAGACAGACAATGGGCTACAGCCTCATTTTGACTGAAAGCAGACGTCCTCTAAGCTCCACTAATAACATTGCTCTCTATGAATTATTGATCACAGAAGTTCAAAATCTGTAAAAATCTTTCCAAGTGTTTATTCACATTTAAACTGTGCAGTACCAGTAGTGGCCACAGGCAGAATGGTGGCGCTGTTTGTATCCAGTTCTCTTAAATATACATCCATGGCTGTCACATGGCAAAGGTCGAAGTAATGCTGTAGTAAACCTTAACAGAGTTGATTTTGATCACACACACACACACACACACACACACACTGCCTTAAGTCACTTTTGGGGAATTCCCATAGACTTCCATTCATTTCCCGGAGACCAACCATAACCAAAACATTAACAAAAGTCCTAAAAATCTGCATTTTTCCAATAAGGGACACAACTAATGTTCCAACTTAGTAGCACAAATTGTCCTCTATCAAATGGTTTGTGTCCCCGAAAGTCACTTAAGTCACACACACACACACACACACACACACACACACACACACACACACACACACACACACACACACACACACACACACACACACACACACACACACACACGTCTTGCTATACTTGTGAGGACACTCATTAACATAAGGCATTCCCAAACTCCAAACCATCTAAACTAGATGCCTAATAAGTAACCCCTCACCCACACTGCACCAAAAACCTAATTCTAACATCCTAACAACCTTAAAAACCAAGTCCTCACCTTCACAAAGCCTATTCAAGTACATTGAGGACCGGGCAGGATGTCCTTACTGTGCAAAAATGTCCTCAATGCTACAGTTTAAAACAAATGGTCTTCGCAAATACAGCAAGACAAGCACACACAGACACACACACACAGCAACAGAGAGAGAGACACACACACAGCAACAGAGAGAGAGAGACACACACACACACACAGCCAGCCGCAGAGAGAGAACACACACACAGCAACAGAGAGAGAGACACACACACAGCCAGCCACAGAGAGAGAGAGACACACACACAGCTACACACACACACACACACACACACACAAAATCCTGCCATTCGTCCTTCAGATATAAGGCCTTTTATAAAGATCATTGGCTTAATTTCATTCCTGTTTTATACCAGGTTAGCGAAGGTATAAGAGGGAATCATTTAAATGCAGTATTACTAGGAACAGCAGGAGTGTTTTGACTTCTCACACACAACGAGGTTAAATATATTTGAAGGTAAACAGACAAACAAACAGACAAACAAATATGGCGGTGGGACGCGCTGTAAACACACACAGTCCAGTGTTCAGAGGCATCCATTTTGTTTCTTTGTGACTTCTGTGGCTGTGTTGTAAAAGCCCTACTAACGTCCTCCCTCCTACATACTCAACATGTATATACTACATACTAAAAGCCCTACTAACGTCCTCCCTCCTACATACTCAACATGTATATACTACATACTAAAAGCCCTACTAACGTCCTCCCTCCTACATACTCAACATGTATATACTACAAACTAAAAGCCCTACTAACGTCCTCCCTCCTACATACTCAACATGTATATACTACATACTAAAAGCCCTACTAACGTCCTCCCTCCTACATACTCAACATGTATATACAACATACTAAAAGCCCTACTAACATCCTCCCTCCTACATACTCAACATGTATATACTACATACTACTGTCTACTTAACCATCCATTGTGTTTGCGAGGGTTCGTCGGACCGTTTACACTGAAGTATACGGAAGCAATAAAGAATTAAAAATGTGTGTCGTTTGGAAAGACGCAATGCATTGTGGGGCGGGTTGAGTAGGAAAAGTATCCCATCGATCCATACACAAAATCTTCCCGGAAGTATAAGTACTCATCCGGGCATTTCTCGCCTACACAAACTCGCATACACAACCGTCACATACTCAAATTGACGTCAAAATGAGTATGAGTAGGACGTTAGTATGAGTAGGACGTTAGTATGAGTAGGACGTTAGTATGAGTAGGACGTTAGTATGAGTAG
>CM049407.1:2637500-2675000 GCA_026929865.2 Hyperoplus lanceolatus
TGACTGATCAGCCTCATGAAAGGGATATTTTAGGGTCTTTCAATGGGCATGTTGCTAGCTACAGTGGGCTCCTTCTGTTTACATACCACTTTCCATGTAGTGAGTTTTTTTTTTTTTTTTTTCATCTTGTTAAATCATATATCGTCCCATTTCTAATGAGGAATATCGTATATATGAGGCGCTCCGGTGGCGTAGTGGATAGAGCGTGTACCATATTGGCTCCGGCCTTCGTTGCAGTGGTCGCGGGTTCAAATCCGACCCGTGGACCTTTACTGCAGGTCATCCCCCCCCCCCCCTCTCTCTCTCTCTCTCTGTCTCCCCATTTCAACTCTGTACTGTCTAATAAAGCTTGAAAATGCCAAAAAAAAAAAAAAAAAAAAATCTTAGATCTTCACCGTAGCAGACGATGGCCGCCCGCGCTCCTCTGTAGTAGATTCTGCTCATGGCTTCATATCGCTCTGAACCAGCCGTGTCCTGAAAACACAGGGAAGAGAACAGTAAGGTGTGAGTGAGTGAGTGAGTGAGTGAGTGAGTGAGTGAGTGAGTGAGTGAGTGAGTGAGTGAGTGAGTGAGTGAGTGTGTGTGAGAGTGAGTGAGTGTGTGTGCGTGTGTGTGTGTGTGTGTGAGTGAGTGAGAGTGTGTGAGTTAAATGTCAGATATTTACATAGATTGACATGATAAAGACTCACCCATATTCCCAGAGTAATCACTTTCTCTCCGACCTGGATCGGCTTGGCAACGAACGCAGCTCCGATAGTCTGTTAAGAAGATACAAACAACTTTAAGACACTAGTGGCACATAAATGCTTAAATGTTATCATGCAGTTTTTTTGGGGGGGGGGGGGTCCGAATCATAGATCCTTCTGTAATAACCTTCAGAATAGTGCTGAGAATGATTATGGAAAGTTTAGTTGATGTAAGTGCTTTAGAAGTTGTAGATTTTTGGTTCAGAGTATTGAGAAAACAAACTAATGTTGAGATAATGTCCGTTAAAGATGGTTGTATAGGAGAAATATACAGACGCAAACAGACAAGGTTTAGTCAAATAAACACCTGAATGTACATGTTGGACCTTTGATTTATACTAGTATGAAAGAAGACATGTTATGGAAGAGAGAGAGAGAGAGAGAGAGGGAGAGAGAGAGAGAGGGAGAGAGAGATAGAGTATGAAAGAAGACATGTTATGGAAGATAGAGAGAGAGAGAGAGAGAGAGAGAGAGAAAGAGGGAGAGGGAGAGAGAGAGGGAGAGAGAGATAGAGTATGAAAGAAGACATGTTATGGAAGATAAATAGACAAAAAAAAATGTACTAAGAGAGAGAGAGATAGAGAGAGGCAGAGAGAGAGAGAGACAGACAGACAGAGAGATACAGACATAATTTAAATTAAAACACTATGGTTAACCCTTAACCCCAGACAGAGAGAGACAGACAGCGAGAGAGAGAGAGAGAGAGAGATACAGACAGACAGACAGACAGACAGATACAGAGAGAGAGAGAGAAACAGAGAGAGAGAGAAGACAGACAGACAGACAGATACAGACATAATTTAAATGTAAATTAAAACACTATGGTTAACCCTTAACCCCAGACAGAGAGAGACAGACAGCGAGAGAGAGAGAGATACAGACAGACAGACTGACAGATAGACAGACAGACAGAGAGAGAGAGATACAGAGAGAGAGACAGACAGACAGACAGATAGACAGACAGACAGAGAGAGAGAGATACAGAGAGAGAGAGATACAGACAGACAGGAGAGACAGACAGACAGACAGACAGAGAGATACAGACATAATTTAAATTAAAACACTATGGTTAACCCTTAACCCCAGACAGAGAGAGACAGACAGCGAGAGAGAGAGATACAGAGAGAGAGAGATACAGACAGACAGACTGACAGACAGACAGACAGACAGAGAGCGATACAGAGAGAGAGAGACAGACAGACAGACAGACAGACAGACAGAGAGAGATACAGAGAGAGAGACAGACAGACAGACAGACAGAGAGAGAGAGATACAGAGAGAGAGAGACAGACAGATACAGACATCCTTTAAATGTAAATTAAAACACTATGGTTAACCCTTAACCCCAGACAGAGAGAGACAGACAGACAGACAGACAGACAGACAGACAGACAGACAGACAGAGAGATACAGAGAGAGAGACAGACAGACAGACAGATACAGACATCCTTTAAATGTAAATTTAAACACTATGGTTAACCCTTAACCCCAGACAGAGAGAGACAGACAGCGAGAGAGAGAGAGATACAGAGAAACAGAGAGAGACAGACAGACAGACAGACAGACAGAGAGAGAGAGATACAGAGAGAGAACAGACAGACAGACAGACAGACAGACAGACAGATATAGAGAGAGAGACAGACAGACAGACAGACAGACAGAGAGAGAGAGAGATACAGAGAGAGAGAGACAGACAGACAGACAGACAGACAGACAGATACAGACATCCTTTAAATGTAATTTTAAACACTATGGTTAACCCTTAACCCCAGACAGAGAGAGACAGACAGACAGACAGACAGACAGACAGACAGACGGACAGACAGAACAGACAGAGAGACAGACAGACAGACAGATACAGACATCCTTTAAATGTAATTTTAAACACTATGGTTAACCCTTAACCCCAGACAGAGAGAGACAGACAGACTGACAGACAGATACAGAGAGAGAGAGAGAGAGAACCAGAGAAACAGAGAGAGAGACAGACAGACAGACAGACAGACAGAGAGAGAGAGAGAGATACAGAGAGAGAGACAGACAGACAGACAGACAGACAGATACAGAGAGAGAGAGGGGGGGAGAGAGAGAGAGACAGACAGACAGACAGACAGACAGACAGATACAGACATCCTTTAAATGTAATTTTAAACACTATGGTTAACCCTTAACCCCAGACAGAGAGAGACAGACAGACAGACAGACAGACAGAGAGATACAGAGAGAGAGAGAGACAGACAGACAGACAGATACAGACATCCTTTAAATGTAAATTAAAACACTATGGTTAACCCTTAACCCCAGACAGAGAGAGACAGACAGACAGACAGACAGACAGACAGACAGACAGACAGACAGACAGACAGACAGACAGAAGAGACAGAGAGACAGACAGACAGACAGACAGACAGACACAGACATCCTTTAAATGTAATTTTAAACACTATGGTTAACCCTTACGTTCTGGTAGGGTCCCACCAGGAACCGATGGTGCACGTATCTCTCCACCAGACTGGTTTTGCCGACGCTCTCCTTCCCCAGCATCACCACTTTGGCGTCGACTCGCATGGCGCTCATAGTAGACGGGTTACAGGGCAGAGGGAGGGAATAGGCCCAACGCACAACACAGGAGGAGGACCAGGGGTTAATGTAGGAGGCTCTCAATACTACCGCTTCTGTAGAGAGAAGAAGAAGAAGAATTTTTTTTTTTTTTTTTTTTTTTTTTTTTTTTTTTTTTTTAAGGTACACTGTGTAATATGACATCATCAAGAAAGTTCTAGAAAGTTCTAAAATGCAACGCTCCCTGGGTAACCCCAACCCTTTAGAATAATAACAGAAGCTACAGTGGCCTTCAAGGACAAGAACAATTCTAAATTTTTAACAATTCACCTGATGACATTACAACCAACATGGATTCCTCCATAAGACTTGCCTGCTCAATGTACAAAATGTAATATTAATATTTGTAATTCTCCGCTCAGGAGGATAATTCAGATTATTGGCAGAGGTGATTTCACACCAATGAGGACATGTTTATGAATGAGGATATTGATTTTAGCTAATAAATTACTTAAAATGTTACACAGTGTCCCTTTAATGTCTTGTATGAGGATTTCAATGCTGCTGCTGTATAAAGTCAAATGTGTTTCTACAGCACATTTAAAAACAACATGAGTCGACCAAAGTGCTGAACGAGAGACAACACAAAACAACATATAAGATGCATGAGAGAGAAAGGGAGGAGTGTCTCAACTCAGTCTCAACTTGTGTTAAAGGGCAAAAAAAGAAAGTGAGTCTTCAGCAACGTTTTAAACTGGTCAACTTGACAGGGATCCAGGTTCCAGTCGCACACGCACGCACGCACACGCACACGCACACACACACACACACACACACACACAGTCTTACTGGAGAAAGGAGAGTGTTAGGGTTAGCAAAAATTAAGCTAATGAAACTGCAACTAAAAATTATAACAAAACGTGTAGAGTCAGTGATTCTGGAGAACGCTTGTTGTCAAAATCAGTGAATATCTCCTCATGATCCACTACCTGTCTGTACTGAGTGAATATCTCCTCATGATCCACTACCTGTCTGTACTGTGTGTGCGCTGAAAAAACATACAACATACCAAACCCAACATACATAGGCCTACCTGTTTACAGAGCCTATAGGCTTTGTATTACTGGAGTTGTCTTTCAGCACACACAGATATTCACTGATTCTGACAACAAGCGTTCTCCAGAATCACTGACTCCACCTTTTTTATTTTTTTTTATTATTAATATATTTATTGGTTTTTCCTTTTTTTTATAAACAAGAACAAAAACAATACAAATACAATACACACACAGCCCCCACCCCCTCCCCCTTTCCCCCCTCCCTCTCCCCGGCCCCCACCCCCACACAGACAAGAAATTAAAAAAAAAATTAAATAAGCAAATAAGACAAAATGATTAAGAAAATAAGCTATAAATACACAAAATAATAATAATAATAGTAATAATAATAGTAATAATAATAATAATAATAATAATAATAATAATAATAATAATAATAATAATAATAATAAATAAACAAAACTAAACTGGGGCACACCTCTACGTTGCCTACTTTTTTTTTAAGATTATTTTTTGGCATTTTCAAGATGGGGAGACAGAGAGAGGGGGGGGGGGGTGACCTGCAGTAAAGGTCCACGGGTCGGATTTGAACCCGCGACCACTGCAACAAAGGCCGGAGCCAATATGGTACACGCTCTATCCACTACACCACCGGAGCGCACCTGCTTACTTTGTTTTGAGTAAATGTCTACCGTGGGAGATGACTGAACAGTGAGTCACACTACTGTTACAAAGCTGTTTTTAATCATGTGTTTACAAAGGGAAGGTTGACTCCACCTTTAAATGCATTGGGGAAAAATGGCAAAAACTCCAGAATGATTCATTGTTACCAAACTGTTTTGCTGGGTATGTTTACTTCCTCTTATCATATGTTGCATCTGTAGATAATATATCATTTCACACATAACATGAATTATTCTCAAAGGAACACTTCACCCATACGGAACCGGCGTTCTATCATTATAAAATCGCTATTATAATATAATAATGAATTAGGTTTTTCTTCCCTCAGTCTTTCCTCAGTCTTCCCTTGGCCCAGCTGTCCTGTTAATCCTAAACCCACATGTGTGATGTCAAACATGGGAACATGTAGGGTTGGACAGTGAGACCATAAAACACTCTTTCTGCCTTTTCTCAGGCTAGGATGAACCGATTTCTAAAATGTTTGCGGATTTATACAACATAGGACCTCAGAGTTCAATACACCTTGATATTCCCACTGGTGAAGTAGGTCTTCAAGTAAAACCAAGTCAGCACTGCCACTAGTCTTCAACTTTTTATCTAAAAATTACGATTTATTTTCTCACTTTATTAAAATGTTTGATCAGTTAATTTTGAGTTACCATGGTGATATATTTATCAAGGCGAAGTTGTCATCTTATTTTTATCATTTTTACTGGCGCATTCGGGCTTCCATAGTTATTAGTACATTATGTGACTGCTTCAAATGCCATTAACAGACCACAAATTGGTTCAATCGGAGCCATGTTAAGCGATGAAAGACTCCCCAAATCATATTCCTTCTTAGCGTCGGGCCTTGCTGAAATACTTTACTACATACGACTTAAAAATACACACAAAAGGGATGTTTTCTTAGCTTAAAACGAAAGGGTATTAGTCGTTGACGCTAGCTTCTATGTGAAAAGCCTCGGCTAGCCCCGGCTAATGTGGCTATCGTTACACTTCAGTAACATCAAACACATTAAAAACACTCACCTTGTGGTTACGTTTGACTCGATAAATCCGCTTAAACATCAGATTTTGTCGAAACGGGCGCTGACACCCTCAGTTAGCCGACCCAAGATGAAGTAAACACAGTGACAAGCAAGCAAGCAACCGCTGCTTGGGTGGTGTTATGTTGTTATGGTTGTAGGTCCGTCAGGGAATAATTATTGAGTTCCACTTTAGCGCAATGACTTCACATACAATAAATGCGCCAGTTCTGGCTTAAATATCGTTACAGAAACCGGCTGAAGTGTTTTTTTTTAAAGGGTAAGAGCTCTATTTACTTCTGAAAACATTCCCAGAGAAGTGACGGGAATTGTTTAACATCATCGGAGCTTTGTTTGAGCCCGGAACTAATGACGCGGCGGAGGCGGAGGGACTGAAATGCAGGACACAACTACCGTATGTGGAACCGTAAATAGTCTCTTTTTCTATTTTTTTGTAGTTTTATTAGTATTATTTTAAATTTATGTTATTTTACTATTATTTGGGCAATTGATAGGTTACTTATAATGAATTTCACTTGAAATAGTGTACTGTAAATAGTGTTAAATTATTGATATTGTATCTAGAGGCCTACTTGTTGATTCTATACTGTTTAGGCTAAAACTTTTGTATGTCTGTACACAACGGACACGTCAGAAATGAGAACCCTTGAGCGTTATTTATTTTTCTAAAACAATTACTTAGTGTGTGTACATTTTATTTTTATTTTTTTAGGACAGTAAGTCCACAATGGAGAATAAATAAGTAGGCTACACAGTTATGTCAACAATAGGCAAGGCACACACACGCACGCGCGCACACACACACACACACACACTCACACAAACACGCACACACACACAAACACGCACACAGGGGGAACCTGATTCGTCAAAACCGTTAACGGTGCCTCTAAAACAGCGGCTGTGATTGGTTCGTGAGATCTGCCCCTTTCACACACACACACCCCACACAGGGACACAAACACACACAGGGACACACACCACACACACAGAATCCAACATGGCCGCAGAAGAGGGAACAAGCGAGTTAACTTCTTCAGTTGGCGTTTTCCAGGAGATTTTCACTTCTCCTCTGAATCTGACCCTCCTCAGCCTCTGTCTCTTCTTGCTGTATAAGATATTTCGCGGCGACAAAACCCCGGAGGTCGAAGAGGGCGAGAAGCCGCTGCCCAAGCTGAAAAAGAGGGACTTCTCCCTGGCCGAACTGAGGCCGTACGATGGACTACAAGACCCCCGCATCCTCATGGCCATTAACGGGAAGGTTTTCGACGTAACCCGGGGCAAGAAGTTCTACGGACCAGGTAAAAAAAAACAACAACATTTATTTATATATATATATATATATATATATATATATATATATAATATATATTATATTATTTAGGCCGCCTACTGTCTCTATGGTTACACAGCGTTCCATTCCATGACTCCATTCCATTCTTCGAACGTAACGTCATCAACTTCTGGCGTTGCGTGCAGCGGCAGTTGTTTTTTTTTTTTTTTAAACTTTCAAATGTTGTAAAAAAAATAGATATTCCTTGTGATTTTGCATAATACATGGAGGCATCCTTACAACGCGCACGTATCCTGATAGACAGAGATAGATGCAAAATGTAGTTTTTGTGCGGACGACACCGAAACTGTGGTGCGGGCTATTGTTTATTTAATAGGCGTACTTTTTTTTCTTTAAGAACACAAACACACTACTGAAAAAGTGAACCCACAAACTAAAATAAACAGCTAACATGGCGTACTCTACTTAACAGGTTTCTAAGGACACCTGAGGACTTAGCCTATTTTATGGCTGCGACTAGCATATTCCCTGAATGTTTTAGACAGATTTTGAGCGTTTTATACCATGCCAAACTTAGAAATAAGTTGATATTAAATGCAAGTGTGTTGTAGCTCACAGTTTGGCGTGTGTTAAAGGGATTTTTGTAACTGTTAAAATGTAATGTATCGCCACACACACACCCTGGGAGTTCTATAGTCTAGTCGAGGTCCCGTTTCACAACATTAAAAGGAGCTGCGTAGCCTTGGAACCAGAGATCGTCTATTGAAAGGGAGATGAGTTACTGCATAGGAGAATAAAAAACTTTGCCTCGGTAAAATAAAAGTATATTCGTTTTTTTTTGTCACAATATAGTAATTTGACGTGACTTTTTAGTTGTTTTTTAGCATTACTTTGTATTATTTGAGTCATTGCCTTGTAGTTTTGCAGCTGAATTGAGGTTTATTAGCCTAGTTAATCAACGCAAATTCTTCTTCTTTTAAAATAACTAATTTGATTTGATGTTATCCCTCCAATTTAAATTTCCCTCCGTCTATGAAACTGAAAAGTGTTTGGCTATAGCAACGGACTCGAAGTTAGTTACAAATTCCTTGATGCAAGAATCTGCTAAGTCATGCTGCTTATAAGTGACAATTTATTCTGTAACTAGAAACCAACACGGAGTGAGACGTCCCTGTTATTTTCTGTGATCTCAGATCGTCACCTTTGTAACGTGTAACCTCTGACCACCAACATGTTAACTCACTGTCATGATTAAACGTTTTTAGCTTTGAAATCCGCCCTTGGTCATTGAAGTGTGTGTGTGTGTGTGTGTGTGTGTGTGTACGTGTGTGTACGTTTTCACTCTCACTCAAGGACGTTTTGATAGCGCATACAGCTGCTCGTGTTAAGGGTTCCTGGGTGGTTAAGAAGCACAAATTAACACACACTGAAAGCTACTCAGAGAACCTTTAACTGACTGACATAGTTTTCTAACTCTGCCTCATTGGTTCTTCATGTTCTAACCCTTGTTACAGATAAGATTGAAACCCTGTAAAGCGCTTTGAGTGTGTAGAAAAAGCGCTTTATAAATCCAATCAAGCAAAAATTTAATCATTCTATTGTATTATTATTCTGACTCGCATACGGGAGATGTCGCTCGACACTGAGCAGCAGCTGTGTGCCACCCTGCGTGCGTGTCCCTTTAGCATCCAGTTAGATGAGACAACAACTGCCGACAACAATGCCCTCTTAATGGGCTGTGTTCGGAACATGTCTGGGGGGGATCTCAAGGATTACAACCAATGCTGATAGTGTTTTTTCTTTTTATGCAACCAGCCACCTGACAGTGGGTTAAATCTGCCAATCATAGAACAGGCTCATATAGGGATTTTTTTTTTAATAATTCTTATAAGAAACCAAAACAGCACAGAAAATATGTTTTATTGTTGATAGAGGATGTAGCCAAAACATAACATAAGTGTGTGTGTGTGTGTGTGTGTGTGTGTGTGTGTGTGTGTGTGTGTGTGTGTGTGTGTGTGCCACTGCTTTAGGTCCGTGTACGGCGTAGAGCTGCGACGATTGATCGATTATTAAAATAATTACCAACTATTTTGATAATCGTTTTGATAATAATTTTTTAATAAAAGATTTCCAAATTCTCTGATTTCAGCTTCTCAAATGTGAATATTTTCTGGTTTCTTTAATCCTATTATGACAGTAAACTGAAATATCTGTGTGTTTTGGACATAACGTCAACATGGGCTTTGGAAAATCAATCAAAATTTTGATTGATTAATAATCGATTAATCGAGAAAATAGTCGACAGATTAATCGATTATCAAAATAATCGTTAGTTGCAGCCCTAGTACGGAGTGTGTGGGAAGTGTGTGTATAATTACGTCTTCATTTGTTCAGTTTTTTTAACCCTCAAGTCAGCTACAACAGTGATTGGTTCCCTTCACTCTATCCCTCTGCTCTGATTAAAGCTGGGGTGGAGGATTTGGAGAGAAAATGCAGTCCACTTGTTCTCTTTGGTCCCTCCCCTATGGTCCCTCCCTGACACGCTCTACACCAACAAAGTTGTGCCAAAGTGAATGGACAGTCCCAACAGCCAATAAGAACAGAGAATCGGAGCCTCGCTCTGATTGGTCAAAGTGTACAACTCATGTTAATTTTGACCAATCAGAAATCATACACCCCAGCTTTAACCCATGTGTTCTAACCCTCTCTTCTGATTGGTTCCTGTGTATTCATACTCTCTTCTTATTGGTCCCTACGAAGTGTTTGGGAAGTGTGCATATATAGTTACGTCTTGATTTGGCCATTTGTTCAGTTTTATTATCCCTAAATTCATCCAAAACACTCAGTGCGTTTACATGCAGACTCATAATCGGGTAACTAAACGAGTAAGACCTCAACAGGACTTTTAAACTGCATGTAAACACCTTTTACCCGATCTACTTCGCACACAAATCGGCACAATAACGGACAAGCGAAGTCGGATAAGAACACCTAGATAACTCGTTCATAGTCGGCATTCTCTCTGCATGTATACAGGGACTCATACTCTCTTGTGATTGGTTCCCAGAGGGTCCGTACGGAGTGTTTGCGGGCCGTGACGCGTCCAGAGGTTTTCTCTGTGTGTCTGTCTGTCTGTCTGTCTGTCTCTGTGTCTCTCTCGTAGGGCTGCTCGATCATGACAAAAATGATAATCACGATTATTTTGATTGATATTGTAATCACGGTCATTAAAGAGGATTAATCATTGTAGGGATGCACCAACATGAACATTCAGCCAATTCTTTCAACATTACATAAACAAAACTCCCAATTGTGCTCCTCAAACATAGCCTACAACTAAAAAGCCACACAAAATAACTAATCAGTAAAACCTTCGAATCAAAATTAATATTTTACTAGGGATGTGATTGTCATTGATTTGTACTTCGACTTATAAGAGGAGGTAGGCTATGAATCTACAAAAACATCGACTTATTGCCTTCTTCTTTTTTTGTAGTGCACCTTGAGTTGCTGTAAAAAGAACTACACCACAGCTGACACCGTAATGTTCAGACTTCAGAATTTGCATCAGAGCGCTGATCATAAAAATGAGACGTTTTATTTAAGCGAAGTCCATGCTTAGGTGCTGGTTGTAACTTTTCGTCTGTAGACTGAAACTAACGGATGGGGTGCGTCTCACTGTATATTTGCTCTTGTCGCGCAGATAGTTTGCCGACATGGCACAATATATTCAGGCTGGAGAAATGCAATCAGAAAGCGGAAGCCTTTCCCCTCAACAACGTTAACGTGCAGGAATCCCCGACTATCATTTTAGCCGTAAAGCCACAGAGCTTTTCTGCGCGGCGGCTCACACCGGCAAGTTCTCACAGTGAATGACACCGTTACCCACCACCATCACAGTGTCTCACTCACACCATGTTTCACTGAGTGAAACGCTGCTTCAATCGCGCAAGGCTTTTGTGTTTCGGTGTAACATCCTGGACGAGCGTTTTAACTTTATGCTGAATAAATAATTGCACTGGAATCTCTGAAAGCGACAGTGTTCGGGCGGGGGCGGGGCGGGGTGGGGGCGCAGGTGGAGACAGAAGGGTGCGCTGCATTTACTACACATGACCCGGCGTGCCGCACAATAACCGTTTTATTACGATTATCTTGTTTTCATGATCGAGGGAAGCCAAAATTGTAACCGAAATTGAAATTCAATTAATCGCACAGCCCTACTCTCTCTGTCTGTCTGTGTCTGTCTGCCTGTCTCTCTCTCTGTCTCTCTCTCTCTCTCTGTCTCTCTCTCTCTGTCTGTCTGTGTCTGTCTGCCTGTCTCTCTCTGTCTCTCTCTCTCTGTCTCTCTCTCTCTGTCTGTCTGTGTCTGTCTGCCTGTATCTCTCTCTGTCTCTCTCTCTCTGTCTCTCTCTCTCTCTCTGTCTGTCTGTGTCTGTCTGCCTGTCTCTCTCTCTGTCTCTCTCTCTCTCTCTGTCTGTCTGTCTATCCCTGTCTGCCTGTGTCCTACAGTGTGTGTAATTGGTCCCTGTATTCATACTCTCTTGTGATTGGTTCCTAGTGTTCTAACCCTCTCTTCTGATTGGTTCCCAGAGGGTCCGTACGGAGTGTTCGCGGGCCGAGACGCGTCCAGAGGTTTGGCCACGTTCTGTCTGGAGGAGTCGGCCATTAAAGATCACCATGACGACCTGTCTGACCTCAACGCCATGCAACAAGAGAGTCTGTCAGAGTGGGAGACGCAGTTCACATGTGAGTCTGTCTGTCTGTCTGTCTGTGTCTGTCTGTCTGTCTCTGGCTATGTGTGTGTGTGTGTGTCTGTCTGTCTGTCTGTCTGAGTGGGAGACGCAGTTCACATGTGAGTCTGTCTGTCTCTGTGTCTCTGTCTGTCTGTCTGTCTGTCTGTCTGTCTGTCTGTCTGTCTGTCTGTCTGTCTGTCTGTCTGTCTGTCTGTCTGTCTGTGTCTCTCTCTGTGTCTGTGTCTCGTCTGTCTGTCTGTCTGTCTGTCTGGGGGGGGGGGGGGGTTCTCTGTGGAGTGGTGCTGTGGCGAGTGGGGTCCTCTCTGTGGTGTTTGTCCCCTCTCCCCCCACATGTCAGTGTCCCTGGGCAGACACTGAACCCCGAATTGCTCCCGATAGTTAGCTTAGTTAGATTAGCACCCTAGTGCTAAGCCCCCTGCGTGGTAGCTGCTGCTATCGGTGTATGTGTGTGTGTGACTGGGTGAAGTGTCAAACAATGTAAGCGCTTTGGGTCTGTGATAAACGGGGATATAGGGTTCAAGTCCATTTACCATTTACGAGTGTGTGTAGGGTGGGGGGGTTCTCTGTGGAGTGTGTGTGTGTGTCTCTGTCACTGTACATGTGTGTAATTTATCTTTTTTATTTTATATTCGTCTCCAGTTAAGTACGACTACATTGGGAAGCTTCTGAAGCCGGGGGAGGAGCCTACGGAATACACGGACGACGAGCAGGAAACCAAGACGGACAAAAAGACGGACTAGAAAAATATTAACAGCTACTAACAGCTACCACGGAGACCTGATCCATGCCTTAACACTGTCTGTCTGTATGGCTTATGGCCCATTCGGACAATACTCTGACTGATTCACTTTCAAGAGGGGAGTTAACAGTTTTATATACTCTTATACAAGCTGCATTCTTTAGATTTTTTTTAAAGGTGCTACGAGGAACCTTTGAAATATTTCTGAAACGGTCTGATGATCATAGATTACATGTAACAGCAAACGAGACCATCAATGCAAAAGAATGCTATTTTTTTTTTTTCATATAGTTTTTCTTAATGCCTTTGCCATGGGTATATAAGCTCACCCAGGAACAACAGCTGGCGTGGTAAAAACACTATACCGCTTTTGTCCAAAGGAGGCGCAAGAATTAACACACACTGAAAGTTCCTCGTAGCACCTTTTTTAATTGAGTTTCTGTCTATTTGTATCCTGATTTTGACTCATTGGAGGAATTATTCCAACTTTATATAGAGCTGCTGACGGTTGTATTCGTATCTGTACGTCGGGAACAGTTGGTCTGAGGATGTATGCAGTTTAAAAACATTCCTTTCATCCAGAAATCCACGAAAAATGAGTTGAATCGGGAAGAAAATTGGCTCAAATTGATTAAAAAAAAAAATATTGAATTCAAGTAAAATGACAGTATTTTGTTCTCATAAGGGTCCACATCTCTATCATAATGACTAAGGGCAAAGAAAATCTTATCAAATAAAAGTCACTTCGATAATTTAAAGCTTCGAGGAACTTTTAAAGGTGCTGTAAGAGGAATGGTTCTTTTAGCTAGAGATCGGCTTTATGAAACGCGCACATTATGTAAGTGATCACTGTATGAATAAAGAGCGATTTAACACTTATATTAACATAAATAAACCGCTTACTTCACCTTTTAAATATTTCTGAAACGGTCAGATTTTTTTTTTTTATTTGTCGCACCATTTTGTATAAGGATTCGAAAACAAACAAAATATTTTCCAAATCCTGTATTCATCCCTTGTTCTGATCATTTAAAGCTACAGCGGTGAATCCGGCTCCACACTTCTGTGTTTATGCTCTTGGTCCAATAACAAGACAAGGCTATGAAACGATTCGTCTGAGATTAAAGATTATTTGGACAAGTTTTGAAGAGTGTATTAAAAATCATGAGAATTGAGGCCTTTGCACACCGGGCGCGATTTATTTTTTCCGTGCGATTTTAATTTTTCCCGCTCATAATAATAATAATTAGTGAACGTATATAGAGTCGACATAATCTTCCATAAAGCGGAATTTACGACTTATAATTTTTTCGAACAGAGTTTGATTTTTCTAAGACGTTGATTCAGATAGTTAGACACACAAGTCAAAATTCACGGTCCAAATTACGATCGCATTTTTTCGTGCTGTTTATTCTCGACGTGTCCGGTGTGCAAAAGCCTTTACACACAGCCTGGAGCCATGTTAATGATTTTAAAGGTCTAGAGTCTGTCACATAAACACTATAAACAGATAACCAGTGTGAAGCAATTTATCCTAATCAAACACGTCTGCATTCACACTGTAATTTACTGTTATATATATATATATATTAACTGTTTAATTGTTTCTCTGTCTGCCCCTTTTAAAGGTGCAGTCAGTGATTCTGGTAAACGCTTGTTGTCAAAATCACTTTTTTTTGTCCTAAATTAGTGAATATCTCCTCATGATCCGCTTACCTGTCTGTACTGTGTGTGCGCTGAAAAAATAAATCTGGGGTTAATTAATACACAGCCTAGGCTCAGCCATAGTACAGACAGGTAGCGGATCATGAGGAGATATTCACTGACTTTGACAAAAAAAATAATTTGACAACAAGCGTTTTCCAGAATCACTGACACCATCTTTAAACACACACACACACACACACACACACACTACACACCTTTTAAACTGTAAGAGATGTTTGAAACCTGTGACAATCTACGTTGTTGCGTCCGGCAGCAGCGGCGACGTAATCTGTGAAATGTGATGCAAAAAATACTATAATTCCTTAAACCTTTAATAAAGTCATTTATAAGGCAAAAAACATCAACTGTTTTCTGCTTTCCGTTACTGAATTTAAAATGTCCTCTGTTTGCCCTCCTAAGCTTTGGTTTTCAAGTATTTCTATCTTCATTTTCTGTCACCTTTTGATTAATTTGTCTCACAAATGTTAGAATTTGCAGAAATTGTTTGATTTTCCTGATCTTTTGGACTGTAGATCTGTAGATTTTTATCATTTACAAAAATTACAAGCAGCAAAATAATACAAAATTTAAATGTGAATTCCTCATTTAAAGGGACACTGTGTAACATTTGAAGTAATTTATTAGCTAAAATCAATATCCTCATTCATAAATATGTCCTCATTGGTGTAAAATCACCTCTGCCAATAATCTGAATTATCCTTCTGAGCGGAGAATTACAAATATTAATATAACATTTTGTACATTGAGCAGGCAAGTCTTATGGAGGAATCTATGTTGGTTGGAATGTCATCAGGTGCATTGTTTAAAATTTAGAATTGTTCTTGTCCTTGAAGGCCACTGTAGCTTCTGTTATTATTCTAAAGGGTTGGGGTTACCCAGGGAGCGTTGCATTCTAGAACTTTCTAGAACTTACTTGATGATGTCATATTACACACTGCACCTTTAAGGCAGTAGTTTTTACATATTTCAAAGTCAACTGCATTTCTATAGCACATTTAAAAACAACATCAGATGACCAAAGTGCTGTGCAAGAAACAATACAAAACAACATACCTGTATAATATACATGAAAATAAATAAATATAAAAGTTGCAGATAGAAAGTGTCAGTAAGTGGTGCAAAGAATCGGCTTAATTTACAAAGCATAAAGGGCTAATCTGCTGCTATGAATGTGATTTTTCAAGTCCTACAAGTTAAATCTTCCATATTAAATGTATTCCCCCGTGTAGTCAATGGTGTGTTGACATTCTCTTTGACACTAAAGCTCATTGTATAAGGAAGCTACTGTTTAAAACATGATTTTGAATGTGCTTTTCTCAGATGAAAACTTGAGGCTATAATTTCTGAATGCAACTAGTTTAAAAACGTTATAACTTTATGCAAATGTTTCACAATTTTTTATTTTTTTTGTAATCCTGAAGTAAAATGGTGCGTTTTCCTGGATGTATAAAATTGTGTTGAATCATGTATAACATTTATATATTTCGTAAAATTCATGATTTTAACACATTTGGAGACTTTTGGTTAAAAACAGATTGAACAAGGGAACAATTGAACATTTGGATTTAGGATGTAAATGAACACGATAACTCCATCATGTCATAATACTGTCAGACTGTTATAATCCTGGAAATGATGTTTTGATTTAATAAAGAATTCTATAAAAACTCAATTCTGTGTGTTCTTCTCAAATGTATTATTAATTATTTTATTTTATTGTTTTATTATTTTTTCCTCTTTCTTTAATTCTTTGCACTTTTACTATTGTATTTATTGCATTGAGCTCAGGCTTATGAAGTGAAATAAGATGACATACTTTCTACTGTTACTTCCTTTATAAATGTATGTCGACACTAAAGAAAATAAAAATGTAATTTTATTATACATTTTTTAATTAAAAACAAAACTCTTCAACTAGTTTATTTTATGAAGATTATATAAATTGAATTACAAATAAGGATGTAGCCTATTTATTACACCTTTCCCTTCCAGAGACTATACTGAAGTCACACTAATATAGGCTACTTAAATACTCTGAATAATCATCAGTGATAAAATAATAATAATAATTAAAAAAAGCGTGTTCTAGGCCTATTTGTATAATTTCGACCGTGTCGGTTTCATTGCAGTTTGTGTAAAATTAGACAAAAAGTGTAAAAAGGGGCATTTCACCCCCAAGGAAATGTATTTGCCTATACCCTTAAAAGTATGTTATTCATATTCATACGGCTGTATTTGAAGTAAATGTAGATCGCGATAGATAAAAGTTAGGGGAAATGACAAGAAGTAGCCTATTACAATCGCTAACAACGTAGCTGTTAATAATTCTATCTACCGCGTTTTTATAAAGTACGGATACTCAGATGTTTATCATTGACCGCTACTGCATTTGATATTTTTTGTATCGAAATAAAAAAGTTATGTCAGAAGTGGGATTTGAACCCACGCCTCCATTCGGAGACCAGAATTCCCATTTCATCGGAAGGAGATCAATCCTTGAGTCTGGCGCCTTAGACCACTCGGCCATCCTGACAGCTGATAAAACCTGAAGTCAGTGTCCTATATAACCTCACTACTACCACTTAAACCCAATTTAGCGTTAATTTAAATGCTATCAATACATAATACGTGTTGTCTTGGCTGTTAAATACCATTATAGTCTGATTATATGTCTTTTGTTTACTGTATTTCGCTCACTTTTAACGGTTACTTCACGGGTTAGCGCATGCGCAGACTCAGCAAACGTCACATCCTTTGAGCGTACGTGCACCAGCGTCCGTATATATTACTCTTCCGTTCTTCAAGGGTAACAGAAGACAGAGAAGCTAACTCAACATGTTCCGCTTTGCAAAGGCTACTGCTAACCTTACCGGTAAATAAACTGCTTTTTATGTAATTCTAGACTTATATCGTACTTGTGTGTTCATCAGGGGATACTTGAATATCAGAATAATGGCGTTAAACGGGTTTAAACGGGCCTGTCTTTGGGCTGTGACCGCGACTATTGCTAACATGGCTAACATTAGCATCAGCCACATGATTGCTTATAACTCTTCAAAGTATTTAATAAAATGCCTTAATGTGTCTTTCCCGAGTTAAATAAGTTTGATTTTTTTAGTCGTAAATTAGGCTACAGCTCGAGGAGGGTCCTGTAAAATAGCAACCTTTTAAATCGTACGTCACACTTCCTTGTTAATCCATATCATAATGACATTTAATTTCTAAAGTATATCTAAAAGTATATTTAAATATGCATCAGCTACTACAGATAAAAGGCCACGCTTAACTGTGTTGGTTAGATTCGTGATATCGGGCAGTCTGTTTGAGAAAGGGCATTTAAGGACATGGGTAAACATTTCAGATATAACCATATTGAATACAGTCCCTTAAGATGTTTAATTGACAAATTATGTCAAGGTGGTTCAAACAATCTCTTATTTTTCACCATTTATATATAATTAATTGTTTTTTTTCTATTGATCAGTTGTATATTTGATATATTTGCATTGTGTTGTTTTTGCTTCGCATTTGTTTGACACGACATCATTGAAAATGAGGGTCACACACACACACACACCTCAACTGATCTTTCAAGTATAAATAAAGGTTAAATGAAACTGAAATGTTTTAGCAGCATATTGTATTAAGAGGTGTTCATAGTAACTTCACTTCTCCTTGTCTTTACATGGGATCATTCAAAGTAACGATGTAACAGACAGTGTAAAAATACTCTTGTCACTAGTAAAATAATTTGCGTCAATCTACATTTGCAGTTCAACAAGAACGACTGGTTCATTTCACTTCCCTGATTTGAAAGCGAATCAGGGAATCGAATAATGTGTTGAAAAACAATTAAATAACTTGTCAGACTTGAATTGTTTTAAACCTTATTTTTGTACTTGCTTATTTATATTTGATTTGGTGAAACACTTAGTCATCTAGTTTCAACAGGGAGAACTACAAAATGCCATGAAAAGTCATAGAGAACTACATTTTATTTGTGTTATTGTTATTGTTATTAGTGCAGTAAATTAACATAACTCCTTTCCCTGCGTTCCAATACCCACACTATTAAGTATGCCAGAAAAATATTAAGGGTGTCCCGATAATACATGCATGTCAAATGAAGTATGCAAAAAAATACCAGGATGCCCTAACACATCCAATTGCATTATGAAGTATGGAAACCAGCATGATTTTAGTACGTAGTGTAGTAAAAGGGGAAAGTATGTGATTTGGAACGCAGGGCTAATGTGTTGTGTTTTCTGCTGCAGGCAGGACTATATTGTACTGTCACCAATTTCATTTTAATTCCAGCCATTCTGCTGCAACTCTCAGTTCTTTTAAATCGAGTCTGAAGACTTTTTTGTTTCCATTTTAACCTGCAATTTATATTTTATTTGCTTCTTTTATTTGCTTTTAAATGTTTTTAAATCGAGTTTTTATTTATTTATTTTTTTTGATTCTTTTATTCGCTTTTAAATGTTTTATAATGTGTTTTATGTATTCTAATCTTGCCCCTGTAAAGCACTTTGAATGGCCTTGTGTCTGAATTGTGCTATAGAAATAAACTTGCCTTGCCTTGCATCTGTCTTAATGTTTCAATTGTTTAGTCTTTTTATCAGCTTGTTGTGTATTTTTATATTGTGTATGTATTGTTTTTGCTTTGCATTTGTTTGACTCGACATTTATTGTAAATGAGGGTCACACACACACACACACACACACACACACACACACACACACACACACACACACACACACACACACACACACACACACACACACACACACACACACACACACACACACACACACACACACACACACACACACACACACACCTCTCAACTGATCTCTCCAGTATAAATAAAGATTAAATCAAATGAAAAATTAAACCACTCTATGTTGTCCCCCCCTGCATCAGGCCGGGCTGTGCAGCAGGTCCGGCATGGATCCACGGTGCCAGACTTCCACTCCCAGTACGGAACAGGCATCATGGCAGGAGGAGTGGTGTTCTGCATCTCCGTCTGGTCATACGTGAGTTATGATGATAATAATATACTCAATTTATACAGTGCATTTCTCACACCCAAAGCCCTTAAATGAGTACTGCTGTCATCATGTTGAAATACACCATTTAATATGCATTTAGAAGTGGTTATTATAATCAATTTAATCTGTGATACTGTCATATAAGTTGTTGGGGATACGTGAGTAACAATGTCGTGTGCGCGCTGTCTGTCTGTACTGCGTGCGCGCTGTTCCTCCACACACAGTACAGACAGGTAGTAGATCATGAGGAGACAGACACACAGTACAGACAGGTAGTGGATCATGAGGAGACAGACACACAGTACAGACAGGTAGTGGATCATGAGGAGACAGACACACAGTACAGACAGGTAGTGGATCATGAGGAGACAGACACACAGTACAGACAGGTAGTAGATCATGAGGAGACAGACACACAGTACAGACAGGTAGTAGATCATGAGGAGACAGACACACAGTACAGACAGGTAGTGGATCATGAGGAGACAGACACACAGTACAGACAGGTAGTGGATCATGAGGAGACAGACACACAGTACAGACAGGTAGTGGATCATGAGGAGACAGACACACAGCACAGACAGGTAGTAGATCATGAGGAGACAGACACACAGTACAGACAGGTAGTAGATCATGAGGAGACAGACACACAGTACAGACAGGTAGTGGATCATGAGGAGACAGACACACAGTACAGACAGGTAGTGGATCATGAGGAGACAGACACACAGTACAGACAGGTAGTGGATCATGAGGAGACAGACACACAGTACAGACAGGTAGTAGATCATGAGGAGACAGACACACAGTACAGACAGGTAGTAGATCATGAGGAGACAGACACACAGTACAGACAGGTAGTGGATCATGAGGAGACAGACACACAGTACAGACAGGTAGTGGATCATGAGGAGACAGACACACAGTACAGACAGGTAGTGGATCATGAGGAGACAGACACACAGCACAGACAGGTAGTAGATCATGAGGAGACAGACACACAGTACAGACAGGTAGTAGATCATGAGGAGACAGACACACAGTACAGACAGGTAGTGGATCATGAGGAGACAGACACACAGTACAGACAGGTAGTAGATCATGAGGAGACAGACACACAGTACAGACAGGTAGTGGATCATGAGGAGACAGACACACAGTACAGACAGGTAGTGGATCATGAGGAGACAGACACACAGTACAGACAGGTAGTGGATCATGAGGAGACAGACACACAGTACAGACAGGTAGTGGATCATGAGGAGACAGACAGGTAGCAGACAGACAGGTAGTGGATCATGAGGAGATATTCACTGATTTAGACAACAGGCCTTCAACCTTTTAGGAGTCTCTACATGTGTGTTGAAACCAGGGCTGTCAGATTAATGCGTTCATTTCGTTTAAAGGCCTACTTCACCGGTTTGAATATGAAGGTGTATTGAATTCTGAGATCCTATGTAGTATAAATGTGCAAAAAAAAAAAAAATCGGTTCATCCTAGCCTGAGAAAAGGCAGAAAGAGTGTTTTTTTTTAACCCTCAATTTCTCTTTCTGTGATGTCACAGAAACAGACCTTCTGATAGTGCCATTTGACCTATGAGAATCATAGAAATAGATTCATTAATCACAGAGCCTGTAATTAATTATATTATTTTTTTAATCGCTTGACAGCCCCAGTTGAAGCCTATTATCACTCATAGAATCATTTAAAGATCAAAATAAAATAAAAAATGTATATAGTACAAAGTAGTTGTGTCTGTGTGTAGTTCTCACTCCTGAATAATGTATTTCCTTGGTTTCTGTCTGTCTGTGTGTCTGTCTGTGTGTGTGTCTGTCTGTCTGTCTGTCTTTCTATCTGTCTGTCTGTGTGTCTGTCTTTCTATCTATCTGTCTGTCTGTGTGTCTGTCTGTCTGTCTGTCTGTCTGTCTGTCTGTCTATTACCAGGTGCTGACTCAGACTGGTATCACCTGGAACATGTCGCCTGTGGGGAAGCTGATGCCTAAGGAGTGGAGGGAGGCGGAGGCCGAGGAGTAGAACAGCCCATCACAACCTGATCAATATAATCACTGTTACCCCTCTGTACAGACAGATTATGCCTCTCTGTGTATCCCACCATCTTCCTTTGCCCAAATAAATTAAGTCAGATTCTACTGATTATACTTGTGGTTGATTTTAGTATGCTTAGAAATATAATTATAGTCGGGGGCACCCTTAGCTCTTTCAGTTGGTAGGGCCCAGCAGCGGACCCGGGTTCGATTCCAGCCCGCGGTCGTTCTCTGCATGTCACTCCCCTCTCTGCCCCATTTCAACTCTGCCTCTACACTATCAATAAAGCATAAAAATGGCAAAAATATCTTTTAAAAAAAATATATATAATTATATTAAAATAAGTGTGATTCTACAGAGCTAGCTTTCTCCTTTCTGGTTCAACACAGGATTGTTTTTATTTAATGGTAAATGGACTTGTATAGCGCCATATCTCCATTTATCACAGACTCAAAGCGCTTTACATTGTTGTTTTGTACACATTCACCCAGTCACACACACATTCATACACCGATAGCAGCAGGGACACTTCGACATGTGGCGGGGAGACGGGGGATCGAACCTCCGACCCTGCACTCCAGAGGCGAACTCCCTACCCACTTCGCCACTGCCGCCCATTTAACTTTTTCCAAAAACAAAAAGTCAAAAGACAAACTCATTGTTTTCTTAATTTGGGGAAACTTTTGAACTTTGAAAATGACCAAAAAATACTCAAACTCACTATACGGGTAAACTTAAAAATACATACTGTATAGCATTGACATTTCTATTTTATATATATAGTTATTTTGATGATTATGGCTTACTGGCAAAATCCCAGTTTCCAATGGCCAAATATTTTTTAAATGTTTTGTGTAAACTTTTTTAAAGGGGCAATGTGTAACATTTTAAGTAACTTATTAGCTAAAATCAATATCCTCATTCATAAATATGTCCTCATTGGTGTAAAATCACCTCTGCCAATAATCTGAATTATCCTCCTGAGCGGAGAATTACAAATATTAATATTACATTTTGTACATTGAGCAGGCAAGTCTTATGGAGGCATCCATGTTGGTTGGAATGTCATCAGGTGCATTGTTTAAAATTTAGAATTGTTCTTGTCCTTGAAGGCCACTGTAGCTTCTGTTATTATTCTAAAGGGGTGGGGTTACCCAGGGAGCGTTGCATTCTAGAACTTTCTTGATCATGTCATATTACACAGTGTCCCTTTAAGCCAAATACTTTTAATGAATATATTTTGGCAAGACATTTATGGAAGAGCAATTTTTTCATATTAAAGTTATATAATTTAAAAAAAATCCTCTCTCTGTTACAGACATATGATCCCTTAGTAAAAAACAATCAGATCAAGAAAGTAAAAAACTTTTATTTACAATATAACCTTGTTAACATTACAAATATACAGATATAAATGAAATTGTATTCCCTTGGCATCGGGCAGGAGGTGTGTGTTTCTGAGTTGTCTGAGCATAAAAACGAGAACAATTTGTGGGACGTTCGCCAAATTTAGCTCAAACTTACCCTGCGTTCCAATCCCCATACTTCCCTACTATTTAGTATGCCAGAAAAAGATTTAGGATGTCCCAATACATGCAGGTCAATTGTAGTATGCTGAAAATACAGAGATGCCCCACTAACTCCAATAGCATTTTGGAGTATTCGTCTTTATTCTTGACATTTCTCGTCATAATGAAAAAAATCTTCCTTATCTGTTTTTTTTTCTCCCCTGTCTGTGGCCCTAAAACTCTTCTGTACTTTAGTATGTAGTGTAGTAAAAAGACTAAAACTCTTCTGTACTTTAGTATGTAGTGTAGTAAAAAGACTAAAACTCTTCTGTACTTTAGTATGTAGTGTAGTAAAAAGACTAAAACTCTTCTGTACTTTAGTATGTAGTGTAGTAAAAAGACTAAAACTCTTCTGTACTTTAGTATGTAGTGTAGTAAAAAGAAAGAGTATGTGATTTGGAACGCAGGGCTACACTTTGATGAGGAGACACACTGGTTACATTTTGCAGGTCAAACGCATGAATTGTGAACCTAATATCTCATGAACTCTTTGAGGGAATTTCTTCAAACTTTGCACTAATGTCCGCTCTGACTCAAAGATGAACTGAGTAGATATTAGATATATGGAACTCTCAATTTTTAAATTAAATTACAGACAGGAATTTAGCCTTTCCAAGATATTCTAATATAATAGGAAATGCACCTGAAAATACAAAAAGTACTGGCGCCAAATTGAAATTCTAAACAAATTGTAGTTCTTATTTAGCCAACTAATTGACACGTGTGTGTGTGTGTGTGTGTGTGTGTGTGTGTGTGTGTGTGTGTGTGTGTGTGTGTGTGTGTCAGTTCGCTGCCATACAGGAGCAAAAAACACAGCACTCACCAATAATTGCAGGAGAAGAGTGTGTGTGTGTTTCTGCAGACAGCTAGATACAGTAGATTGGACTACTGTAAAAAAAACAGTCACTACTAACCCTAATTATACAGCCTGCAACACACACACACACACACACACACAGACTTGGAAAAATTCTACGTTTCTTGCGTGGGTGTCAGATTGATGGTGAGTTGAACTTTCTGCTTCCATCCCCTTGGTGGGTGGGTGTGTGTATGTCCGTCTGTGTGAGTGTGTGTGTGTGTGAGTGTGTGTGTGTGTGTGTGTGTGTGTCTCTGTGTGTCCGTCTGTGTGTGTGTGTATCTCTCTGTGTGTCCGTCTGTGTGTTTGTGTCAGTCTGTCTCTATCTGTGTGTGTGTGTCTCTCTGTGTCCGTCTGTGTGTGTGTGTGTGTGTCTCCCTGTGTGTCTCTCTGTGTCCGTCTGTGTGTGTGTGTGTCTCCCTGTGTGTGTGTGTATTTCAGTCAGATTGATGGTGATTCGAGCTCTCTGCTTCCATGCCGAGCCATTTCCTGGTGTAAGTGCAGTTGGTGCATCGCTGGATGAAAGTGTCGTACATCCCGAGCCGCCATGTTTTCACCTTACAGTCGCTGTAACAGGCGGGACACGTCAGGATTAGGCTTTTCAGACGCAACTCAGATTTAGAGACTCTTGTCTTGTGTCTCGTGTCTGTGATTGAGTCTGTGGTTATGTCTGTAGTTGTGTCCGTCCCCCTATGAAGAAAAAACACACACATAAAAAAATAAATGTATCAGTACCATCATCATCAACTTAAATCATCAGACTGAAGGTCTATTTAAAGGTGCAGTGTGTAATATGACATCATCAAGAAAGTTCTACAAAGTTCTAGAATGCAACGCTCCCTGGGTAACCCCAACCCTTTAGAATAATAACAGAAGCTACAGTGGCCTTCAAGGACAAGAACAATTCTACATTTTAAACAATGCACCTGATGACATTCCAACTATGACACTTCCAAGATGGCGGCACTAGGCCTTGGTCCAAAATATGCAGAAATATGGACATATGTGAGACCCTTTCTAAGGGAAAAATAATAATTTAAATTTTTTTATTTCAGCTATCATGCACTAAATTAAATGTACTTATGGATATTATAATTACTTTCTACAAAATCTGCTAGGAAACAAAACCCAAAATTCTACACACTGCAGGTTTAAAAGACAGACAAAAATAGACCGACCACACACACTCACTCACACACACACACAAATAAGAATAAAAAAATTCGACCAATTATAAAAGGTACTTATATCAATGTCTCCAAAGGTCAGACTGGTAGCGTACTGCACTATACCTTGGGTTCGACAGCAGCATTGTAATTATATAAATATGGTTTATTTTTATTTTGTAAAGGGTCACTGTGTAGTTTCAGAGGAGGGGGTTTGTTTACATTCACAGAGCCTGCAGTTAGTTTACTAAACATATTTTCTCTACATGTCATTCTTAGTATTGAATAATTCTATCATCATAAATCAAATTATTCTGAGGAACCTGGAACCAAATATAAGACTAGAATATGTTTGTAAACCAAACTGTGGGCCCTGCTGCTGTAAACAACAACAGAGAAACAGTAACTTTTCAGGAAGCTTTCTAACTTCAAACAGGGATCCAGGGATCACATTTTCCTGTGAGGAAAGTCTGTTTAAAAATAAAAGTTAAATTCTCTGACACACCAAAAGTTACATAGTGCACCTTTCAGATAATTTTTTGGGCATTTTTTCCTTTATTAGACAGTGTGTAGAGACAGAGATGAAATGGGTCAGAGAGGGGAATGACATGCAGAGAACAACCCGGGCCCAATGTTAAAGGCCTACTTCACCGGTTGGAATATGAAGGTGTATTGAACTCGGAGATCCTATTTAGTATAAATGTGCAAAAAAAATAGAAATCGGTTCATCCTAGCCTGAGAAAAGGCAGAAAGAGTGTTTTATGTTCTCACTGTCTAACCCTACAGTTTCCTTACTGTGACATCACAGTAAGGGTTAGGAATAACAGGACAGCTGGGCCAAGGGAAGACTGAGGGAAGAAAAACCTCATTCATTATATTATAATAGTGATTTTATAATGATAGAACGCTGGTTCCGTATGGGTGAAGTATTCCTTTAAGCATACTGTAGAGAGCTGTTTCTGCAGTTCCACATATATCCAGTTGGGGGCAGCATTGTATAAGTAATACTCTACAGCTCTATTTCCACTGCCCATGAAAGCCATCAATTCTCTTTAAAGCTGCAGTGTGTAGAATTTTGGGTTTTATTTCCTAGCAGATTTTGTAGAAAGTAATTATAATATCCATATGTACATTTAATTTAGTGCATAATAGCTGAAAAAAATGTCTTGAATGATTATTTTTTCCCTTAGAAAGGGTCTCATATATGTCCATATTTCTGCATATTTTGGACCAAGGCCTAGTGCCGCCATCTTGAAAGTGTCATAGTTGGAATGTCATCAGGTGCATTGTTTAAAATTTAGAATTGTTCTTGTCCTTGAAGGCCACTGTAGCTTCTGTTATTATTCTAAAGGGTTGGGGTTACCCAGGGAGCGTTGCATTCTAGAACTTTGTAGAACTTTCTTGATGATGTCATATTACACACTGCACCTTTAAGATATTTGTTGAAAATAAATATAAAATAAAATAAATTTAGCATCCTTTTAAATAATATGACCAAGGACCATGAAGGTTTAAAAAATTTTTTTTAAAAATCAGTCTGGTCAATGTTAGTCTGGCTTGACCACTCCCGCCAGCGTCTATTAAGCGCTGGCGTCGGCAAACAACGCTATGCCTCCATTGGCTGCTTCCCGGGGTTAGCCCCGCCGTAGATGATTGTGATTGGTTTAAATAAATAAAAACAGGCCAGCCCAGTTTCCCCCCCGAATAGACGGCTCTAAACGGAGTGCTTCCAGACCATACTACTTGCTGTAGTTTGGTCTGGCTTTGCGAGACTAGGTCAATGTTGAAAAAATCCAGCATTTTCTAGTGAAGTTTTCAGATTTCAACCACTTTTCAAAAATTTTAAAATAAACGATTTATAATTTTTCTTTATTCAGTATAATTTCAGGTGCCTAACATCTCGGATTACCATATCAATTACTTACGCGTACAGACACAATGTTGTGAAATGTGAGCCATAATATAATAACACCTTACCCATTCAGCTCAGTGTTGGGGTCGGTGGGTTCGTTCGTGGCGTCTTCAACTCTCAGTCTCTTTGCCGGTATGTCGCTCCTCTGTTGGAAGCAGAGCCGCGGGCCGTTGCTGATGTTCAGTCTGTACGTCTGTCTGACCGCATTCTGGAACAGAACAACGTGGGAGAACGTTACAATTATATTACGGCACTAAAACGTGAGTTGCTACTTTCGTTAAAATCAAATCAAATCAGTTTTATTTGTATAGCCCAAAATCACAAATACATTTGCCTCAGTGGGCTTTACATTCCATACAATATGACACCCTGCCCTTACACCCTTAGCTCGGCTGAGAAAAAATTATATTTCGTCAATTATATTTGACCCCAAGACTCAAGTCACTAATTTAGTAATATAAGTCAATGGTGGGGAGAAATACACAGACACTATCTCAGTTTTTCAGACATTTTGATTCACAATGTTTTGAGTTTGTGTGAATATTGGGGGCTGTTGAAATGTCAGCTCAAATAAAACATGTGTCAGGAATTGCCTGTTAGTTTAACATGAGCTTTTTAAATAAGTGGCAAAATATGTAAAATTATAATTGGTTTGGATTGGATTAGTTTAAAGCTTTTTCTTATTCCTAGTTCAGATAACTTTGATCTTGGGGGCGCCTTTAGCTCAGTTGGTAAGGCGTCCCCCTCCCGGGGCCGGGCCCAGCAGCAGACCCGGGTTTGATTTCCACCCACGGTCGTTCTCTGCATGTCACTCCCCTCTCTGCCCCATTTCAACTCTATCAATAAAGCATAAAAATGCCCAAAAAATATCTTAAAAAAAAATATATATATAAGTTTGATCCTGCGATATATTCACATCCCAAGAGAAAAGAAAAAACAATTGGGTAAATTCAGCATTTCTTGAGAATATCTCCTCTCGATCCACTACCTGTCTGTACTGTGTGTGCTGAAAAAAAAAATCCATTGTTATTACACAGCCTAGGCTTTGTAAACTGGTGTATAAACAAAGGAGGCTCCACTGTAGCCATCAACAACATGCCTGTTTACAGAGCCTAGGCTGTGTATTAACGACTGGCTTTGTTTTTTTCAGAGCACACACAGTACAGACAGGTGGCAGCTCATGAGGAGATATTCACTGATTTTGACAAAAAGCGTATCTCCAGAATCACTGACTACACCTTTAATCATTTGAAACCAACACAATCTGTCGCTGCAAGTTGAAAACAATCACAGACTCAGATCAAGAAAGTAAACATTTTTTTATTTACAATATACAACAAAACCTTGTTAACATATAAAACAAATGTACAAAAATCAATGTTCTCAAGGTCATTTTTAAATCCCTTTGCATTGGCCATAGACGAAGGCATTGTTGTCTGTCCGTACTGACGAAGGCATTGTTGTCTGTCCGTACTGACGAAGGCATTGTTGTCTGTCCGTACTGACGAAGGCATTGTTGTCTGTCCGTACTGACGAAGGCATTGTTGTCTGTCCGTACTGGCCATTCTTACAAACACAATATCTCAAGAAGAAATTTCTTCAAACTTAAAAAATGTCCACTCTGACTCAAAGATGAACTGAATAGATTTTGGAGGTCAAAGGTCAAATTATACTGTGGGGGCGCCCTAAGCTCAGTTGGTAGGGCGGCCCCCCCCATGGGCCCTTAGCTCAGTTGGTAGGGCGGCCCCCCCCATGGGCCCTTAGCTCAGTTGGTAGGGCGTCCCCCCCCCATGGGCCCTTAGCTCAGTTGGTAGGGCGTCCCCCCCCCCCCATGGGCCCTTAGCTCAGTTGGTAGGGCGGCCCCCCCCCCCCATGGGCCCTTAGCTCAGTTGGTAGGGCGTTCCCCCCCCCCATGGGCCCTTAGCTCAGTTGGTAGGGCGTCCCCCCCCCATGGGCCCTTAGCTCAGTTGGTAGGGCGTCCCCCCCCCATGGGCCCTTAGCTCAGTTGGTAGGGCGCCCCCCCCATGGGCCCTTAGCTCAGTTGGTCCCCCCCATGGGCCCTTAGCTCGTTGGTAGGGCGTCCCCCCATGGGCCCTTAGCTCAGTTGGTAGGGCGGCCCCCCCCCATGGGCCTCGGCCAGCAGCGGACCCAGGTTCGATTCCAGCCCGCGGTCGTTCTCTGCATGTCACTCCCCTCTCTGCCCCATTTCAACTCTGTCTCTACACTATCAATAAAGCATCAAAATGCCCAAAAAAATATCTTTAAAAAAAATTAAAAAATTATACTGTGCCTGCATGACTCATGAATGCAATCTCCAGAACTCTTTGGGAGATGTTTTTTTTTCTCAAATTTGGCACAAACTCAAACTTCGATTAAACTCAAATCCACATTGTGAGGCCTCAGTGACCTTGTACCATAGTGTATCTTCTTAGGAGCTTTGCCTTCTTTAAAAGGGTTCACTACCAACACTGGACTTTCACTGTTTAATTTAAATTCTCTCTCTCTCTCTCTCTCTCTCTCTCTGTCTACTAGTACTAGCAATTGTATGCCTCACGGAGGAATATAACCACCCAAGTTGTAGTTCTATATTTCTAGTTGTAGTTTTTATGTTAAGAGACAGATTGACTTGGAAACATCTAAGTTGCAAATAACCGCCATGTTGTATGCAATAATGTATGCTAATGTAATTCCTGTGTGTGGTGAGTGAGTGAGTGAGTGAGTGAGTGAGTGAGTGAGTGAGTGAGTGAGTGAGTGAGTGAGTACTAGCAATTGTGTGCCTCTCGGAGGAATATAACCACCATAATTATTTAGCCAACGGCTTGACTTGAAAATCTACGTTGCTTGCGAGCTCTCTGCCTCCATGCCGAGCCATTTCCTGGTGTATGTGCAGTGTGAGCAGAGCTGAATGAAGCTGTCGTAGGTCCCGAGACGCCATGTTTTAATCTGACAGTCGCTCCCACACACGGGACAGGTTAGCAGGAGACTCTCCAGACGGGACAGGAATACACAGTTCCCTCCGTCTGTGTCTGTGGAGGACGTCTGGTCACTATGAGGGCAAAACACATAAAAAACAAGTTATCAGGGGATTAATTACTAGGTTAAAGCTGGGGTATCTCTAATCTGTATCCCAACTGCCATTTACTCCCCAAATCATATACCCCAGCTTTAAGTATGTAGCCAAATAAAAAATGTTTGCCTGAAATGTGAAAATGAACACATGAAACACTTGGCCAAATACAGTGGTAGGACGGCCTAGAGCAGGGGTGTCAAACTATGGCCCGCGAATCAAAAAAAGAAAAATATATATATATATATATATTCTACATTCGGAGCCTGAGCGATATCCGCATGTGGCACACACTCCCCCCTCTCTCTCTCACACACAGACAGACAGACAGACGCACAGACAGACAGACAGACAGACAGAAAGACAGGAATTACATTATTCAGTTGTTTAATACTACAACATGGCGCTTATATGCAACTTAGATGTTTCCAAGTCAATCTGTCTGGTAACATAAAAACTACAAGTAGAAATATAGAACTACAATTGGGTGGTGTTACACACACACACACACACACACACACACACACACACACACACACACACACACACACACACACACACACACACACACACACACACACACACGTAGAATGAGATAAAGATAGAAGTTAGTTAACATCTTACCCATTTTGCTCTGAATTGGACTCAGCACACTGGTTCATAGTGTCTTCCAGTCTCTGTTTCTTTGAAGGTCTGCCTGTCGTCCTCTCAGTGAACTTTGGGCCGGAGCTGCTGTTCAGCTGGTTCGTCTGTGTGGAGGCATTCTGGGACACAACGCTCGCCTGGGACGCTGATTAAGAAAGAGAAAGAAAGAAAGAAAGAAAGAAAGAAAGAAAGAAAGAAAGAAAGGAAGGAAGGAAGGAAGGAAGGAAGGAAGGAAGGAAGGAAGGAAGGAAGGAAGGAAGGAAGGAAGGAAGGAAGGAAGGAAGGAAGGAAGGAAGGAAGGAAGGAAGGAAGGAAGGAAGGAAGGAAGGAAGGAAGGAAGGAAGGAAGGAAGGAAGGAAGGAAGGAAGGAAGGAAGGAAGGAAGGAAAGAAAGAAAGAAAGAAAGAAAGAAAGAAAGAAAGAAAGAAAGAAAGAAAGAAAGAAAGAAAGAAAGAAAGAAAGAGAGGAAGGAAGGAAGGAAGGAAGGAGGGAAGGAAGGAAGGAGAGGAAGGAAGGAAGGAAGGAAGGAAGGAAGGAAGGAAGGAGGAGGAAGGAAGGAAGGAGAGAAAGAAAGAAAGAAAGAAAGAAAGAAAGAAAGAAAGAAAGAAAGAAAAAGTATATTTTATATTACATTACATTACATGTCATTTATCAGACGCTTTTATCCAAAGCGACTTACAACTGGAGCACACATTCATACACCGATAGCAGCAGCAGCTACCACGCAGGGTGCAAGCTAACTATCAGGAGACATTTTAGGGTTCAGTGTCTCTTTGCCCAGGGACACTTGGACATGTGGCGGGGAGACGGGGGATCCAACCACCGACCCTGTAGTTGAGGGTCCACCACTCTATCCACAGCTCACCCATTTTAGTTTCTGACTTATATTATGAGACATATTCTATTTAAAAACATGCTGAAAATGCATTTAAAAAGCTCGTACAAACCTTTGCTTCTGACTCTTTCCTTCAGTGTGCTGTAGGCTAGCTGAGTGGCAGCGTTTTTAGTGCCCGGACCCACCGGCTTAGTTGTCCCAAAATCAGCGGCCTGCGTCCCACGTGAAACTTTACATGGAGCGAATGCCTGGTCCACTATCGGTGTGTGTTTCTGTTCACTGGTCGAAACCGCTGGTGTTGGAATCTAAACAGGAGGAGAAGACAACGATAACATTTAAAAAGGTGCAGTGTGTAATATGACATCATCAAGAAAGTTCTACAAAGTTCTAGAATGCAACGCTCCCTGGGTAACCCCACCCCTTTAGAATAATAACAGAAGCTACAGTGGCCTTCAAGGACAAGAACAATTCCGAATTTTAAACAATGCACCTGATGACATTCCAACTATGACACTTTCAAGATGGCGGCACTAGGCCTTGGTCCAAAATATGCAGAAATATGGACATATATGAGACTAAGGGAGAAAAAAAATAATTCTATTTTTTTTTTCAGCTATTATGCACTAAATTAAATGTACTTATGGATATTATAATTACTTTCTACAAAATCTGCTAGGAAATAAACACAATTCTACACACTGCAGCTTTAAAAGGTGCATTGTGTAACTCTGTATGTGTGAGTAAGAAAAGAAGTGAAACATTTTCTAAGGTGTATTCTCATAAATGAATAAAAATATGTTTTTTAAACTAACTGCAGGCTCTGTGAATGTAAACAAACCCCCCCCCCTCAAACTACATAGTGACCCTTAACTTTAGTTCTCAAACATAATGTAGGATGGTAGGATGGCCTTACATTTGCGGTGCCCACCATCTCTACCATTGTGCCCTTGAGCAAGGCACTTAAACCCCAAACCCCAGGTGCATTGTTTAGAATTTTGGGTTTTATTTCCTAGCAGATTTTGTAGAAAGTAATTATAATATCCATAAGTACATTTAATTTAGTGCATAATAGCTGAACATTTTTTTTTGAATTATTTATTTTTCTCTTAGAAAGGGTCTCATATATGTCCATAGTTCTGCATATTTTGGACCAAGGCCTAGTGCCGCCATCTTGAAAGTGTCATAGTTGGAATGTCATCAGGTGCATTGTTTAAAATGTAGAATTGTTCTTGTCCTTGAAGGCCACTGTAGCTTCTGTTATTATTCGAAAGGGTTGGGGTTACCCAAGGAGCGTTGCATTCTAGAACTTTGTAGAACTTTCTTGATGATGTCATATTACACACTGCCCCTTTAATCACGTACTGGAAATACAAATCAAGCGCACTATAAACCGAGGGGCCCTAGAATAGACAGTGTGTAGTTGTGTTCTGTGTTGCACTCACCAGAAGTGTGTTATCGGCCCCCTCCACTTTGACGATACGAGGCAAAAGTGTTTCTTCGGTTTTGCTAGTGTGATTGTGTAGAACCTGCATGAGAAGGAATAACAGCCATAGTTAGTCTTTATTTACTACTGTGTGTGTGTGTGTGTGTGTGTGTGTGTGTGTGTGTGTGTGTGTGTAGAGTTACAGCACCAAGTTACAGCAAGTAATAATGCTATACAAGAAATTAATTTGATAAGTACGCTACAGACATGCCAAAAGTTTCTTTCTCTCTCTCTCTCTCTCACACACACACACACACACACACCATCTTTAGTAACTAACTCCTTGTCCTTGAAGGCCACCATAGCACATACACCACCCTATGCACTACAAAACGTGTTCCAACCAACTGTAACTGCCCTGTTCATATCACACACACACACACACACACACACACACACACACACACACACACACACACACACACACACACACACACACACACACACACACACACACACACACACACACACACACACACACACACACACACGGCAGACATCATGTCCGGAATAAATTCAATATCAGGTCTCAAATCACAACAACTATGAGAGCGACAGACAGCCGGCAATGGAGAAATTAAAGTGATTTTGTGTTTCAAAAAAGTGTTAAGCGTCACTAGCACATTCATATCAGCCATTATGTGAACCCAAAATCTCAACTTCTAAAGCACTTACATAAACTAAACTTTCCATAATCATTCTCAGCACTATTCTGAAGGTTATTACAGAAGGATTTGTTCATATGTTGTTCACTGTCTGATTTATGAGACATTTTCTTCTTTAAAACGTGCTGATAATGCTGTATATCCCATTCGCCTGCAGACAGCAGCCTGGCCTATGTATTGATTTACCTGGGGAAACATTGAAATGTAACTCACAGTTATTGCGTCTGAATCTTCATCAACACGACCGAGTATTGTCGGCACAGAGCCTTCAGTTAGTAACGGTCTTGCGGCCAACCCAACTTTGAACTGCCCAAGGTTTGCGAAACATTTAGCCTCGAAGTGCCGTGAGCAAACCGACACACTATTAATGTGGAAATGAAACACTTTAAGCTTTTCTTCTTGCCCGGGAAACAGCGTGTCTAGCCATTTCTGCCTCGTGCTCGGCTCTTTAGGCAAACCGAAGAAAAACAGCTTTCCCTTACAATCGAAGAAACAGTTCTTGTGAGACCGAGACGCCATTGTTAGGGTAAAGGAGACAGGAAAACTGGCTTGCTAACAATGTGCTAAGTGGCTATCTATCGATCCAGGTGCTAGTAAAAAAAAAAAAAAGTTGTTGTGGTTTTTCTTCTTCGCTGCTTTAATTAATGGCGGATTCCTAACCAATGTATTTAGTAGCATTACCGCCAACTAATGTACTAGACATGTAACACACAACTTCACATACAGGATTCAGCCACTGCATATATAGGCCTATGAAAAACTTACAGTGCACAGTTCACGTTTGCGAATAGCTGAATCTCTGACCGGTGCGTGAGCTATTTTGCTGCCGTCCGAAGCTGCACCTGGGGCGGCGTGAATTGAGGGAACAACACCTTCTTTTAGCCTCACATGGTGCTCGCTCCGAAAACCCATCCTAAACTCCATTATATCCCCGGAATCATAGTCATCTGGCCTGAAGTGAGCCCCGCAAACGACCGTGTATTTGCTGACAGAGGCCATAAAAAAATCCCGTCTCTTCACTTGTACAAAATGCACCCAGGCTCGAAAGTTAGCTGCACTTTTTCTCCGGTCAGGGAATCTGTGAAATCGCAAACGACCGTCGGACAGGAGTATTGGGGAGTTGGAACAGCCACCACACACACACCACCTCATCTTGGCGTTTAAACCGAGAAAAACACACACCAAAATGCGTCTTTTCCCGAGCGTTTTTGCCCCTTTTTTGAGCTGAAAAAACAAACTTTTAGTCAACGGGCTAATCAGATAGGCTAGTAGTAGCTGGTAGCTCGCCTCGCCGCCGCCGGGACTCGTCGCCTTGGCAACAAAGAAGACGGAAGAGAAACTGCTTATTTTTTTCGTCTTTGTTTTTATGTACGAACATAAATTAGTGACTTTAAAATGACCACAGCAGAGGGAGGAAAGACTAAAAGTGAAGTTTGTGGGAGCAGATTAGATGGGACACTTGAATCGCTGTATTTTTTTTTTCTACTACAGATCCTTTCAAGCTTATAAGCGATACAAAAACACACACACACACACACACACACACACACACACACACACACACACACACACACACACACACACACACACACACACACACACACACACACACACACACACACACACACACACACACACACACACACACACACACACACACACACACACACACACATACATATAACAATAATGCAAAAGGTTGTATCCTGAATCTGTTCTGTAAAAACTCACAAAGTCAAAAAAACATACATTGAAGGTAGGCTACACAGAATGGGAGCAAAAGGTATGTTTTTAGGGCTCCAAATGACTAAATCCACCATATGGTAAGCAACTAAAAATTATTACTTTATTTAATTGTTATTAGGCCTACTCTTAAGAAAAACAATGGATCATGCAGACAATAACAGTAGGCTATTAATAGCAGTAGTACAAATATAGCCTACAACAAGTAGCCTAAGTAAACAAATATTTTTTTAAATAGCCATAATAATACAAATTTAAATAGGCCTACATGAATGAAATAGCATACAGCTCTGGAAAAAATTAAGAGACCACTCCAAATGTTCAGTGTCTCTCGTCGTTTTACTATTTATAGGCATATGTTTGAGTAGAATGAACATTTTGGTTTTATAATACAAACTACTGACAACATTTCTACCAAATTCCCCACCAAAAATATTGTCATTAAGAGCAATTTCCATTAAGTAATTGTAGAGATGAAGATTGAAGAAAAATCCAGACTGGTCTCTTTATTTTTTCCAGAGCTGTAAAGGATACCAAGGGCCACCATAAATACATCACAAATTGAAGTAGTAAAAAAATATTAAAAGCAACTTACATGATCAATATCCATTTTCGGGGCGCTCCGGTGGCGTAGTGGATAGAGCGCGTACCATATTGGCTCCGGCCTTCGTTGCAGTGGTCGCAGGTTCAAATCCGACACGTGGACCTTTACTGCAGGTCATCCCCCCTCTCTCTCTCTCTGTCTCCCCATCTCAACTCTGTACTGTCTAATAAAGCTTGAAAATGCCAAAAAATAATCTTAAAAAAAAAAATATATATATGCATGTTTGGCACCGTATAGTGGGAACAGCTCAGGTAGCTACACGTAACACAAATCCCAAGGCTGTGTTGTTAAAGCCCGACTAACGTCCTCCCTCCTACATACTCAACATGTAAATACTACACACTGTCTACTTAACCATCCGTTGTGTATGCGAGGTTCGTCGGACCGTTTACACTGAAGTATACAGAAGCAATAAAGAATTAGAAAAAAAAAAAACTTCTGTGTTGTTTGAAAGGACGCAATGCATTAGTGAACATAACCCTGGTAAAAGTTAAACCTGCAGTGTGTAGAATTTTGGGTTTTATTTCCTAGCAGATTTTGTAGAAAATAATTATAATATCCAGAAGTACATTTATGCAAAATTATGCATTATCAAAGTCAAAGTCTAAATTATTTCTACAGCACATTTAAAAACAACATCAGCTGACCAAAGAGCTGTGCAAGATGCAATACAAAACAACATATAAGATACATGAAAAAAAATATATATTATTATTGTTATTATGAGAGAGAAAGAGAGCTTTTCTTTAGATCAACTTAATTTTCTGTTTTACTATCATTTCATAGGATGTATACAGTATTACCATCATTATATTTTATTGTGAAAGTGTAATAATCAGGTATACTATTCTGTTTAAATTATTTTCTGTGTTATTTTATATATTAGCTAGAATATGTAAGTCATCTGTATGTTACGTTATATTGTATTTACATATTGTTCTGACTATGAATTTGTATTATCTGTAATGCTTTGGCAACACTGTTTAGCATTATAGCTATGCCAACAAAGCTAGAGACAGAGAGAGAGAGAGAGAGAGAGAGAGAGAGAGAGGGAGAGGGAGAGGGGACAGAGAGAGGGAGGGAGGAATAGGGAGGGGGAGAGAGAGAGAGAGAGTGAGATTGAAATTGAGATTGGAGATAGAGAAAGGGAGAGAGAGATAGACAGAGAGGGAGACAGACAGAGAGAGAGAGGGAGAGATTGGAGAGGATAGATCAATAGATGATGACACTAAACCAAAATGACAG
>CM049407.1:2680000-2695000 GCA_026929865.2 Hyperoplus lanceolatus
CACTGAATACAACTCGCGCCAACAGCATGGGTCTTTTTTTGACTCAGCTGACTCCAGTTCAGTTCCGACTCCACCCGGAAGTAAGTTGGAGGACAGCGAACGCAATGCATTGTGGTAGTTGTAGGATTTCCTCCGTTTGAGATTTTGTATTATATCTAATGTCTGTTCTGTACAAACTCTAGGCACTGATATGTTGAAATAAAGACTTTAAATCTGGCTTTATTTTTAAAGGTAGGCTATAATGCATATCAACACATAATCCATAGATATTGCAACATTGTATATATTTATTCCAACATTTCTCAAAAAATACAAATTTTCTTTTTTATTTAACCTATACTTAGGAGATCAATTGAGGGGTGACAATCATTCACTCATTCACTCGCACACACACACAGACACACAGACACACACACACGCGCACACACACACACACACACACACCTACCTCTCTGCTTGAAAGTGCGACCGCAGTGAATACAGTAGGAGGGTCATTCTACAGATTCGGTGCCCTTTTTAATCTTTCAATGTCCCAAGCATGTCTACTAATACAACTTTACAGAACATGTATTTAAGAAAATTACAACCAGATTTTTTAAAAGTTCTGCATGTTTTTAATATGCTGTAGGAAATAAAAAATGAAAATACTAATTTATTTCAACATTTACATGTTTTCTCTCTTTGATTATTGGGAATTCCGCCTGTCCCCATTCATCACCATGAAAAGAATAATATCCATTTTGAGTACTCAATGTTAAATAACACTGCACTTTTTGGTTTAATTGAATTGAAATGGGTAATCTTAAAGAATAACACATTTAATATAAAGTATAATTTTTTATTTTTTAAGTAATTTAAGCGTTTATCCCTGTCCCTGCGTTTCATTCAACCCCGTAACGCAACCACTCTCCCCCTATCATAAAATAATGGTACGACCCTTTTGACATTCTTCATGAGCAAGTGACATCAGCTAAGTCTTTTGAACATCATGGTGAAGCAAGTGGTAGGCTTCTCATTGACTTTCTATGAATATTTGATGATTTTTATGTACAAATGGGCTTCGTCAAGCTTAGGGTTTCAACACTGTTAGGAGGAAAACTCATAGTAAACCAGGTGTGTCAAAAAATAAAGTTTGCAACTGGAAAAGTGCATAAATATCTACATTGTATAATGCCATGTGGTGCACTACTAGCTGCTAGCATGAACACATTAACAAAAGATTAGCATTAAACTTTCAACCCCATCACATTCAGCCCCGTCACACTTCTTATTGTAACAGGGTTGTAACAGGGTTGAATGCATGTTACGGGGTTGAATCCCTGGTACATCTTTGTAATATTTTAGGTACTTTTCTTATTAAATATGACATTAAAGACCTACTTAACTGGTGGGAATATGAAGGTGTATTGAACTCTGAGATCCTATGTAATATAAATATGCAAACATTTAAGAAATCGGTTCATCCTAGCCTGAGAAAAGGCAGAAAGAGTGTTTATGGTCTCACTATCTAACCCTATTTTTACCATGTGTGACATCACACATGGTCAAATGTAGGGTTAGGATTAACAGGACAGCTGGGCAAAGGGAAGAAAAACCTCCTTCATTACATTAATTCACAAAAATGTGGGTTTTATACAAAGAATTTAAAAAAGTGACATCATCATTCAACCCTGTTACATGATTTTCAATTCCGTTGTTCAGCATTTCTTTGCATTTTTGTATTAAATATACAACATATAACATCAACATGTGTTTACTTGAGTGTGTTGTAACTGGAAAAACAAGTAGATGAATATATTTTTTAATTACATGACATTACTGCATATGAGCAGTGAAAATGCCGAGTGGGAAGACAAATATTTTCATCATAACCGGTCTTGGATGGTGCTTGAGGCTTTTTTTTTTTTTTTTTTAATTGAATAACATTATGTGATTATTAACAAGGGACATCTAAACTGAGAGATCACGTCAGAATATTATCAGAAACCCATTCTAAATATTAGCACCTGAATAACAAAATGACCGTGACGGGGTTGAATTAAAGTGTGACATGTTTCTGAAAATTTCTCAAAATAATCATTTTAATGTTGATGTTGAGATGGGAAAATATTGTTTCTATTACATGTTAATATCAATATGTCACATCACATCAAAAAAAGTTTCGAATTTGAATGTACTTTTTTTTCTTACAATCAAACACAAAGGGCACCGATTCTATAGAATGACCCAGGAACAGCTGTGTCTAGTAGCGTGGCCCGGGACCACTTCATGTCGACATTATATCCCTTATAGTCCTGCGGTTTGAAACGGACACTGCAAACCGTTTTATTTTTTATCTTATCCATACCGGCGTCTTCTCCTAGTTTTGGGTGGTGTATCGCCCTCAGCCATCGTTTGCAGCGCTCACTGTCTTTCAGCGGAAAAGCGTGAAAACTAACTTTCTGTGACAGTCCCACTCCCTTCCTCGACACTTCGGTGCAACCGGGCACAATACAATAGCCTACCATGTTGTTTACGCTGTGTTTACGGTAACTATGGACCTATTTATACCTCAATGTAAGCTATTATAAACAATATAAGAGGGTTTACAACCGTATTATAACCATAGATAGTATAACAGGGCTCCAGACTAACCTATTTTACTAGGAGCACTGGCGCCCCTAACTCAGAATTTTTAGGGGCGCAAGTGTGACCTTCGTAACTATTCCACTGCTGCTGTTCGAATGATTCACAGGGACAAGCTGGATTATGCACCGGACTGGTTTTATTCTGGGACATGGAAAGACAAACACAACCAGTGTGCAATTACATGAAAGTCCTGCATCTCGTCTTGCTCGCACTACAAATAAAAAGAGGAGCTTCGCATGAGCATAGAGGTCACGTGCACCCCGTGCTGAAAGTAACTAGCTAGTACAGCTTCACACATGTTGGCTGCTAGCCCAAAGACACTCTTCAAACACCACGGCAACAATTAATCACAAAACAACAAAACTACTAGTTTTACACATGCCTCATTAGTCAAGCATGTTATACAACAAATGCTGATATTTTATACATCATATGAACCGTAGTTTTCACTTATTACTATACTTAATGTCTGAGCGAACAGGGCAGCAACTTACTCACAGCGTGACAACATTTTACTTCTGAGCACAAAGCAAACTGCCCAGCATTAAGTAAGAAACCAACTTCCGCTGTAGACTTTCACAATAAAATACACAAAGAATTTTTGTTGCAGTCCCAGGTTTGACAGGAATTTAACATTCAAGCCAAGTAATTATTTACACTGTTACACAAGCAGAAAATTTAGGAGCAAACATTAAATAGACCTGCAACGCATCTATTAACATGTTTCCCAGTTGTAACTATATTAGGCCTATTGATATTGTATTGCCAGCGTGTTTTGGACCACACTGACAACAGATGATACTGTTCATTGTGTTTTTGATTTTGCATCACCATGTGAAATTCTTCAGACATTCCTTTAGGAAAAGGATTTTTTTTTTGTGCCCATTTTCACCACAACCACCTCTACATCCAAGCCCTCTGATTTGTCCTACTCTATCTCTGCTGACTCCAGGAAAATAGCCTAGTTATTGGCCCAAAAGTAACTAGTAGGAGCTAGGTGACATTATCAACTAATTTGCATTATAGCCTATGCTATTCTGAAAGAGGCAAAATGAACAGAAAATGCTGACCATGTAGTTTACAAATTAACTAGGCCTATTTACATATTTACAAACTCACTTTACACACTTTTTCTGTTGCCATATTACTACAAGGTTAGCTTTTTATAGATATGCAGCACTGGCCTATTGAATGTGGACATATCAAACAATTTTCGTGTTCACAAAAGTCCCCTGACACACGGTGCTGTCTGCTGGCTGCTGCAGGTGGCGGGGGGTTTCTATCAGACTGCCCGTGTGACAGAGGGCTGTCAGCGGTGAGGAGTAGACAGCTCCGTTGCTACTCTGCTCTTGAGCGCGCGGTTAAAAAATAAATCTAACAGCCTTATCGCTAAGTCGGCAGGTATAGCGGAAAAAGTCACCAGTTTGCAACATGTTAAAGACGTGACGACAGCGGGACACTGAGATGAGAGTAGGTTACGTGATCCGCGCTGTTGATCGTTTAACTGATCACTCGCGGACTTCTCTCCGTCTCTCTCTCAAAGTAGGCTACTAATAATAATGATACAAATGTCGGCGAATTTTCCGTTCGCGCGCGTGCCCCTACTTTTAAAAACTACTCGCACTGTCTCCAAAAATTGTGGCAAAATGCGAGCACTTGGTCGCAGTCTAGAGCCCTGTATAATAAAGATTATAACAGAGCCATGCGATATGCAACTCGCGCCAGCACCATGGATCTATTTTCAAAACAGCCGACCCGGAAGTAAGTGGATGTGGCCTCAGCGCAATGCATTCTGGTAGTTGTAGGATTACGAGTAGGGTTAGCAGAATCCCAATGTACCTGTACTGTTATATACTGTACTGTCCTGTACCTGTGCAAATGCCGATAAATATACAGCTCTGGACAAAATGAAGAGACCACTCAAAATATTCAGTGTCTCTCGTCGTTTTACAATTTATAGGCATATGTTTGAGTAGAATGAACATTTGGGTTTTATTCTACAAACTACTGACAACATTTCTACCAAATTCCACCCAAAAAATATTGTCATTAAAGAGCATTTCCATTAAGTAATGTAGAGATGAAGATTGAAGAAAAATCCAGACTGGTCTCTTAATGATTTCCAGGGCTGTAGGCTTATATACTGTATATTCTATTCGACCGTCTATTACCTGTAGGCGCGTGTCCTTTCCAAAGAGAGTCGGGACAGCTGTTTCTAGTAGAGCGCTCCTCATCATCCCGAAAATATTCCCCTCAAAGTCCTCCGATTTGAAGTGAACACTGCAAACCTTCTTAGCTTTTAGCTCATCCACACCGGCGTCTTCTCCTATTTTTGGGTGGTTTATCGCCCTCAGCCAGCGTTTGCATCGCTCTGTATCTTTCACCGGCAAACAGTGAAAACTAACTTTCTGTCCTTTCATAGATTTTTCTTTGCAACCCGGCACCATACAATAAGTGACCATTTTTATTACGCTGTATTTACGTTAACCATGGACCTATTATACCTCAATATAAGCTATTATAATCAATAAAACAACCGTATTATAATTATATATTTATTATATTATCTATGATTATAACAGAGCAATGTGGGATGCAATTCTCGGCAACACCATGGATCTATTTTCAAAACAGCCGACTCCAACCCGGAAGTAAGTGGATGTTGCCCTCAGCGCAATGCATTCTGGTAGTTGTAGGATTTCCTCCGTTGGAGATTTTGTATTCAAAGTGACACCAATTGAGGGGCGTGTGTGTGTGTGTGTGTGTGTGTGTGTGTGTGTGTGTGTGTGTGTGTGTGTGTGTGTGTGTGTGCGTGCGTGCGTGTGTGTGTGTGTGTGTCGAGTCTAACAAATGCAAAGCAAAAACAACAACACATACACAATTTACATACATAGCCTATACATAGGCCTACAACAAGCTGATGTAGAATGGCTGGAATTAAAATTAATTAACATTTTACTCTTTTCAGCATTGGCACGTTTCTGTAGCTCTCTATAGATGGAGAAAATCCGTCATGATGATTTTAGGATAAGCAGAAGAATTTAACCAGACATGTCAGCCTTTTCCTGGACCATATAGCAGCGCTGAAGTGACCTTTGTGATACTTTTTTGACCTTTTTATTTCCTGCTTAACATTTACCTTTTAGTTTAAACAATGTCCTTAGAAACCTGTTAAAGGTGCAGTGTGTAATATGACATCATCAAGAAAGTTCTAGAAAGTTCTAGAATGCAACGCTCCCTGGGTAACCCCACCCCTTTAGAATAATAACAGAAGCTACAGTGGCCGTCAAGGACAAGAACAATTCTAAATTTTAAACAATGCACCTGATGACATTCCAACTGAGACACTTCCAAAATGGCGGTGACAAGGCCTTGGTCCAAAGTATGGAGAAATATGGGCATATATGAGACCCTTTCTAAGGGAAAAAATAATAATTCAAAAAAAGAAATTCAGCTATTATGCACAAAATTAAAAGTACTTATGGATATTATAATTACTTTCTACAAAATCTGCTAGGAAATAAAACCCAAAATTCTTCACACTGCAGGTTTAATTTAGTAGTAGTAGAGTACGCCATTTTGGTTGTTTAGTTTACTTTGTCTTACTTTGTCTGTTTGTCTTATTTAAAAACAATATAAAAAATAAACTACTTAAAAAAAGTTATCAAGTTATCAGTCTTTCTTTGATTAAAAATGCTTTTTTTTAAAAATCTTTATTGAATCTTTATGATACAATACAAAACAAAAACAAGTCATTAATACATATGAAACATCTCAGTAAAAAAAAATATATAGCCAGGGAGCGTTTCAAACAAATAAATTAAATATAGAGCACAATTGGACAGTTTTTAGCAGCTTTCTTGTTTTTTGAATCAAAAATGGACTTGATGTACTGCTTGGTTTCCCTGCCAAAAGCTACAAAGGAAGGTTTTGAGTTACAAAATTTGGATTTATGAATATGGTTGATTAAAAATGCTTAGAGACAGGTAAAAAAAATTGAAGACGTCATCGGGTGGGAAGATATTCACGTCATATAACAGACAGCAGCGGGAGCCAATAGAATGCGACGCTTTGCTCCCCACTCTAGCCAATCAGCTGTGAGACTGAAAGAGAATAGGGGCGTGTCCCTAAGCTGCTGGCTGGCTGTTAAGGTCACCGCTGCGCCCCTCTCATTCTGGAACTAAGCAGCCGGAGGAAGCAGAGGCAAACCCGGCTAAGGCAGGAGCGACACACACCCCCCTCAGACCTCCATAGAATCAACTGAACTAAAGCTATCAACATGTCTCTCTCTACTAAACTCACACTGGACAAGGTGGACGTCAAGGATAAACGCGTCATCATGAGGTAAGACGGTTTAATTTTGTAGTTTTTTTAAGCTTTTTTTTTTTTTTTTTAAATGGATGACACGGCAGGAAGGAAGTGAACATGGGATGATTGTCACGTTCTTTACGTCCGTGTTAACAGCTACGTGCACGCGAGGAGATGCTACATGGATGCAACACAATATATATTTAATTGAAATACACTTACACCAATGCAATATCCAAATTTAAAGCCAATATTTGATAGGCCTACATGGAGTGATAATATAGGCTAACGAGGATCTACGCCTGTATGTTCATCCTGGTATCCTTTTCGATCAAGATTTAAATTATCTAATCGTTGTATCTATTAAAAATCATGAAATTTAATCGAGTTGAGCCGTAAATTATGTTTTAAATTGTCAGAGCAGCGAATAAAACCTCCAGAGTAATGATTAGATATCAGGAAATGGATAAATGAGGAAAGGTAACATGTTGGTAACGGTTACTGCAATATTGAGTCATCAATTGAACATATAGATAAAATAAAAGTCTCTTTTAGACATCTGTTCGTTGCTTATTTTCTCTGATCTATCTCTACAAAACCGAAATATATATAATATATATATATACAATTTACAATCAAATAAAGCAGACAAATCCTTAATATAAGAGAGGTTGCATGTGGGTGGTTATTTTTGCTTATAAAAATTACTCAAAAAAATGTGTCAATCAATTTATTTTCAACTATAAAACGTGAAGAAATTGTGCAGAACACGTGTTGCAAGTTCCAACGGACCCATTTGGTTTGAACCCCCCCCCCCCCCTTTTTTTTAAACTAATGGATCACTAAAGGAAGCTGGATTAATCAATATATCTACCCTAGTGATGTTATAAAAATCGAATATTTTTTGTTGTTATTGGGCTAATATCTACCTATCTGATTAATCTCTTTAGCTTGTTAGGATATGTCAAACAGGGCCTTTAAAGTTCAGTTTAAATGAATTAAAATAGGGATTTTTAAATGTTGAAGTGCATTTGTAACCGACACCGCGTGTGTGTAAATGTCAGAAGCCATTTGGAGTTTGCTCTGCGTCTCTGTTGATGCAACGAGGGGTGGGAGGATAGAGCAAGGTTCACAAGTGTGTGTGTGTGTGTGTGTGTGTGTGTGTGTGTGTGTGTGTGTGTGTGTGTGTGTGTGTGTGTGTGTGTGTGTGTGTGTGTGTGTGTGTGTGTGTGTGTGTGTGTGTGTGTGTGTGTGTGTGTTCCCTGTTTAAAAGGTCAAATATCCATGTTAAGTTCAGTATGCACAGAGACTTAACATTCACACAATCAGTAGGCCTATCTCACACACACACACACACACACACAGGGCTGTTAATCGTTACAGTAAATGTCAAGATAAATAGAAAAAAATCGGAAGTATAGCAATTGCAACATTTTAAAAGGGTTTTAATAAGTCTAACACCGTAGCTGTAATGCGTCTGTGTTGGACGAACCCTCCACTTGCAGACAGAGAATCAATGTGTGCGCTGACCATGGGGAATATGGGGCGTTGCCATAGAGACCCGGCAGAGACAGACAGACAGAAATCTTAGTACACTTTGGGGCCGGTATGGAGGGGGTAGTTTTCCATGATAAGATAGTACCCATGTGTATAGGGGTTTAATGATACATCGGTTGACTCCTATCTACTATGTAAAATGTCTCCCAACTTTTTGGGAATTGGGGTTGATGTGGTGTATAAAACGCATGATAGAATAACCAATGAATTTTAGAATAAAAAAAAGGTCTATAATAAACCCCTTTAACTGGTCACCCAATGGTTTTGATTGTATCGATACTAATAAAACCATTGGGTGACAGTGGAAAACTACTACAGGAGTTGTTGAGCTGCTGAAATGCTGACTATTGGGTTTCAGGCGATAGACAATGAATGAGTGTGTGTGTGTGTGTGTGTGTGTGTGTGTGTGTGTGTGTGTGTGTGTGTGTGTGTGTGTGTGTGTGTGTGTGTGTGTGTGTGTGTGTGTGTGTGTGTGTGTGTGTGTGTCAGTGCATAATGTCCTCTGACAGACGGAGAGAGGGAGTTTTTTTTTTTTCTCAATAATTTTTTATTGACAAATTCACAATAGTACAAAACACAATTAAAACATAGAATGCATATGGCAGGGGAAATACAGGCCTTTAAAAGAAGTAAGCCATCCACATTAGATAGTACACATGACATAACAAATATAGGCTACCACATTATGAGATGGCGAGAGGGAGAGACAGACAGACAGACAGACAGACAGACAGACGGAGAGAGAGGGAGACATATAGAGAGAGGGAGAGAGAGACAGACAGACACACAGAGAAAGAGAGAGGTTATGTAAGAGAGTGTGTGTGTGTGTGTGTGTGGAGTATGTTCGATGCTGCACGTTCCAACGCGGCAATGCAAAGGCAACAGAAAGGCGTTTTGGATTAAAGCTGGCAGTCAACAGAGCTGTCTGAGCATGTCTGTGTTGACTCGTCTTTTTCACTGATGCCTCATAATAATAACCAAAGACATTATGATTCACAAGCCAATGCAGCAACTCCCTCTCCCTCTCCCTTGATAGACAGCCATGAATTCAGGACTGATTTTAAAGCTATAGTGTGTAGATTTTTGAATGAATGAATGATGGTTACATTCAAGCTATTTCCAATGGAGTTGACATAAGGTTAAGGTTACATGAAGCCTATCAGCTCCACAAAAGTGTGTGTGTGTGTGTGTGTGTGTGTGTGTGTGTGTGTGTGTGTGTGTGTGTGTGTGTGTGTGTGTGTGTGTGTGTGTGTGTGTGTGTGTGTGTGTGTGTGTGTGTGTGTGTGTGTGTGTGTGTGTGTGTGTGTGTGTGTGTGTGTGTGTGTGTGTGTGTGTCAGTTGTTGGACTTGTAAGTAATACTTTTTTCTCTTACAGGGTCGACTTCAATGTCCCAATGAAGGACCAGAAGATCACCAACAACCAGAGGTAAAATACAATGTTTTATATATATGCAATTAATACACACTTAAAGGTGCAGTGTGTAATATGACATCATCTACAAAGTTCTAGAATGCAACGCTCCCTGGGTAACCCCAACCCTTTAGAATAATAACAGAAGCTACAAGGACAAGAACAATTCTAAATGTTAAACAATGCACCTGATGACATTCCAACTATGACACTTTCAAGATGGCGGCACTAGGCCTTGGTCCAAAATATGCAGAAATATGGACATATATGAGACCCTTTCTAAGTGAAAAAATAAATAATTCAAAAAAGAATTTCAGCTATTATACACTAAATTAAATGTACTTGGGGATATTATAATTACTTTCTACAAAATCTGCTAGGAAATAAAACCCAAAATGCTACACACTGCAGCTTTAAACATGCTGGATGTGTAAAATAACCCAGCATTTTTAAGTGTGTACATACAATTCTTACATTAGAATGGACACCCGAAAAGGCTCTTCCTGCAAGTTACAGTTATTTGTTTAATTAAAAAAAATAAAAAGTGACTTCCTACTCTATGTATCTTGGTCATTTTTTACTGATGTATATTCTTATGTTAAATACTCACTCACTCACAAACTCACTCTCACACACACAAACTCACTCTCACACACACAAACTCACTCTCACACACACAAACTCACTATTCAAAAACAAAACTCAACTCTCACTAAACTCACTCTACTTACAGACTCACTCTGACTTACTCTCTCACAAAAACTCACTCTCAAATAAAACCCACACAAACTCACACACAACTCACTCTCACACACACATGCTCACATGTAAACTAACCCAGCATTCTTACTCTCTACATACAAATCTTACACTAGAATGGACACACTCACAAACTCACTCTCACACTTACACTCACTCGTTTAATCAAAAAAACTAAATCAAAAAGTGACTCTCACTACTCTATGTATCTTGGTCATTTTCTTACTCATTTATAAACTCACTCTTAAATACTCACTCACTCACAAACTCACTCTCACACACACAAACTCACACACAAACTCACACACAAACTCACTCTCACACACACAAACTCACACACAAACTCACACACTCACAAACTCACTCTCACACACACAAACTCACACACAAACTCACACACTCACAAACTCACTCTCACACACACACTCACTCTCACACACACAAACTCACTCTCACACACACACTCACTCACTCACAAACTCACTCTCACACACACAAACTCACTCTCACACACACAAACTCACACTCAAACTCAAACTCACACACAAACTCACTCACTCACACACACACACAAACTCACTCTCACACACACAAACTCACACGCAAACTCACTCACTCACAAACTCACTCTCACACACACACACACACACACACTCACACACTCACAAACTCACTATCACACACACAAACTCACTCTCACACACACAAACTCACACACAAACTCACTCACTCTCACAAACACAAACTCACACACAAACTCACACACACACACACACACACACACACACACACACACACACACACACACACACACTCACTCACACACACACAAACTCACACACAAACTCACTCACTCACAAACTCACTCACTCACAAACTCACTCTCACACACACACACACACACACACACACTCACACACTCACAAACTCACTCTTACACACACAAACTCACTCTCACACACAAACTCACTCACTCTCACAAACACAAACTCACACACAAACTCACTCTCACACACACACACTCACAAACTCACTCTCACACACACAAACTCACTCTCACACACACAAACTCACACACAAACTCACTCACTCACAAACTCACTCTCACACACACACACACACACACACACACACACACACACACACACACTCACAAACTCACTATCACACACACAAACTCACTCTCACACACACAAACTCACACACAAACTCACTCACTCACAAACTCACTCTCTCACACACAAACTCACTCACTCACACACACACACACACTCACAAACTCACACACACAAACTCACACACAAACTCACTCACTCACAAACTCACACACTCACAAACTCACTCTCACAAACTCACTCTCTCACACACACACACACACACACACGCACACACACACACACACACACACTCACAAACTCACTCTCACACACACAAACTCACACACACTAACTTACCCTTTGTATCCATATCTTTGCAGAGTGAAGGCTGCGGTCCCCAGCATCCAGCACTGTCTGGATAAAGGAGCCAAGTCTGTGGTACTGATGAGCCATCTGGGCCGGCCGGACGGGACCCCAATGCCCCAGAAATTCAGTCTGGAGCCGGTCGCAGCCGAACTCAAGACTCTGCTGGGGAGGTGAGGAACAGACAGACAGACAGATGGATAGACACTCACTCACAGACAGACAGACAGACACTCACTCACAGACAGACAGACAGACAGACACTCACTCACAGACACACAGACACTCACTCACAGACAGACAGACACTCACTCACTCACAGACAGACAGACAGACAGACAGACAGACACTCAGACACACAGACACACAGACAGAAATACAGTCTGGAGCTGGTCGCAGCCGAGCTCAAGACACTGCTGGGGAGGTGAGGAACAGAAAGACAGACAGACACTCACTCACAGACAGACATATAGACACACACACACACAGACAGACAGACACTCACTCACAGACAGACTTATAGACACACACACAGACAGACAGACAGACAGACACTCACTCACAGACAGACAGACACTCACACACTTACACTACAGGAATATTCCTGTTTACTTGTCAATCAGTATATTGTGAATAAACGAGCATAGTTGACTGGTCCCAGGGCAGGCTGCCATGGTTTGTCATGTCATTTGGCTTACTCCGACTTTCACCTTTTTTCTGATTGAAGGTTGAGCACACACACACACTGCTATTTACATGGTGATAACTTATTGTGAATTAGACTTTAACCGGTTTAATATCAGAGTTGTCTCTTCATTATAAGAAGACTGGGAGATAAAATAACAGCAATCCAATGTATAAAATCATCTTTCTGTCCCTGTGTGCCTGTGTAGGGTAGATGAATTAAGGTCAATGGATTTAAAAAAAAATATTGTATTGACAAGAACATTACCTGCTACCCATTAATTCCCCTTTGCTCCAAATCAAGGAGCTATTAGCGAGCACAATTCATTATTTGTGAATCTAGCCCTTACGATTAAAACAAAGTAAATTATTTATGCCCCTGTGTGTGTGTGTGTGTGTGTGTGTGTGTGTACATTGGTTCTCGGTATCGCAGCCTAAGGATTTCATGAACAAAACCTTGTCATTGTAAGAGGACTTAGAGATAAAATTTAATGTCAATCAAATCAATGTAGCAATCATCTTTCTGAACACACACACACACACACACACACACACACACACACACACACACACACACACACACACAGAGAGTAAATGATGTGTCCCTGTTTGCCTCTGTAGGGATGTGACGTTTCTGAAGGACTGTGTTGGCTCTGAGGTGGAGGCAGCCTGCGCCAGCCCGGCCGCTGGCTCCGTCATCCTGCTGGAAAACCTCCGCTTCCACGTGGCAGAGGAGGGCAAGGGCAAGGACGCTGCAGGAAACAAGGTGTGTGTGTGTGTGTGTGTGGACTTAATGAGGGCACAGGAGTTTGTTTAAGCAGGTTTTGGTGCATCAAATGTTTGGTTAAAGGAGCTACGAGGAACTTTTTTAAATATTTCTGAAACAGTCTCATTTTCCCTCTGATGATCATGAATTACATGCCACAGTAAACTAGAGCATCAGTGCAAATAATGATATTTTTATACGCCTTTTGGATAGCTGCAGTAGTGTTAGATGTATTGGGCTGGTTGGGTAAAGTAGTGTTAGATGTATTGGGCTGGTTGGGTACAGTAGTGTTAGATGTATTGGGCTGGTTGGGTAAAGGGATGGATGTGAGGTAATCAGCAAAATATTTAAAATTTCTCCCTGCACTCACAAAATCACAAAAAGGCGTTTAGGGGTCAGAATCCTTCAGCAATGGCTTCTATACTGATCGGTGTATTGCCACGATGTAGGAAATAAAGTCTCCTGGCCTTGAGAATTTAACACAAACATATAATCATAATTCTATATGCACTAGCAGACTGTGTCCTCTCTAGACACATTAGCTGTGTTCGAAATCGTTCCCTACCACGGATATAGTGCACTATATAGGGTGCTCGCCATTTTGTAGTGGTGTTTCAATTCTCAGTGGTTTATTTTGTTCCCTATGTAGTTCACTTTGTCGTGTGTGTGTGTGTGTGTGTGTGTGTGTGTGTGTGTGTGTGTGTGTGTGTGTGTGTGTGTGTGTGTGTGTGTGTGTGTGTGTGTGTGTGTGAATAGGGAACGATTTCTAACACGGCTATTGAGGTCTCCTGGGGCCTCATTTATCAACAGAGCGTAGAAAAGGTTCTAAATTCACTCTTACGAATGAAATTTAGTATGTGCTTAAGTACAAAAAAATCGGTATTTATCAAACTGCGGTGGCTCTCGACGCACACCAGTAAGTCATCAATCTTGATAAATCCCACATGTTCTTAAGTACCATGCTCGTTCACGCTCAGACCATTTGCATTCAGAAACGCCCCCAATTAACCATATTGGTCACAACACATCCCTTTATCAACCATGTGAATGTGTTTTATCCTCTTCGCTACAATGGCAAAGAGGGACAAAAGAAACTTCTCCAACACATAAATGGAAACCCTTTGAAAGGATGAATCAAAGCAAAACATATTTTGTTGGCTCACTTATGCAGCATTAAAACAAAAGAAAGCTTGCTGCATGGGAAAATGTGATATTTTCGAGCAAGTTGTAAGGCAACCATTGTTTGGGGTCCCGATCTGACAACTTTACGCAGTCATTCATAAACTTTTCAATAAATAAGAGATGAAGATAAGTTCCTAACAACATTAGAGTTACTAAGTGAAATGAGTGATTGGCGGCACCCGGTTCCAGCTTACAGCTGAGTGTTGCCAGATGAGACGCAAAGAGCATCGGAGGGATCCTGCTTC
>CM049407.1:2705000-2712500 GCA_026929865.2 Hyperoplus lanceolatus
AACTGGGTGATGGGAAATACTTAAAGGTGCAGTGTGTAATATGACATCAACAAGTAAGTTCTACAAAGTTCTAGAATGCAACGCTCCCTGGGTAACCCAAACCCTTTAGAATAATTACAGAAGCTACAGTGGCCTTCAAGGACAAGAACAATTCTAAATTTTAAACAATGCACCTGATGACATTCCAACTATGACACTTTCAAGATGGCGGCACTAGGCCTTGGTCCAAAATATGCAGAAATATGGACATATATGAGACCCTTTCTAAGGGAAAAAAAAATAATTCAAACATTTTTTTTTTCAGCTATTATGCACTAAATTAAATGTACTTATGGATATTATAATTACTTTCTACAAAATCTGCTAGGAAATAAAACCCAAAATTCTGCACACTGCAGGTTTAAGATTCATTACAATTCAATAATTTATTTATTTTTATTGAGATTTATTTCAAACATGTTCATATCAAATATAAAGTATATAATTCCTTACATATTATTTTATTAAGTATATAATTCCTTACATATTATTTTATTAAGTATATAATTCCTTACATATTATTTTATTAAGTATATAATTCCTTACATATTATTTTATTAAGTATATAATTCCTTACATATTATTTTATTAAACTCAGAAAAGGATCTATCAGTATTAGACAGATAAATATCGAGATCATTTAGAATCAAATGGATAAATTAATAAAAAACAAAAAAAAATCTTCCATATTTTTTTTCAACGGTTTCCTATTTGGACATTTCTCTGTTCTGACTGTTTTCTTCTTTCTGTTTGTCTCCTCAGGTAAAGTCCTGCCCGGTGTGGACGCACTCAGCAGCGCCTAAACTCTGCTTCAATTAGCGCACATTTGTGTGTGTGTGAGAGTGAGTGTGTGTGTGAGTGTGACTGTGTGAGTGTGAGAGAATGTTTGTGGATGTGTGTGTAGCTACGTCACCTTTCCATAGCCTCCCAGCACCGGCCCCAGTGTGTGTAAACATACAGTAAATATATAATATGGTTTAATTATATATCGCTAAACGGTTAGTGTGGTGTGTGTGCACTGAGATGTCTGTCCCTGCTGACAATAAAACCCATCTGTGTAAAAATATTCCTTGAATTTTCCTTTCTTTGATAAAGTGCGAGAAAAGCGCTACATAAATCCATTATTATTATTATTATTATTATTATTATTATTATTATTATTATTATTATTATTAAATACAATTGCAGGCTTCATATCAGTAAATGCATTTAGTTTTATCCACCACTGTTCAGTGTTCACTACACAAGTTATTTTAAAACATTTTAATAATTGATTGGATTTATATAGCGTTTTATTTCTCTATGACTCAAAGCTCTTTACAGGGTTCCAGGTTCAATTCATTCACACACAGTCATCCCGGTGGTGGTAAACTACGATAGTAGCCACAGCTGCCCTGGGGCAGACTGACATTTTTATAGATAATTTTTCTGAACTCCTTGGCGAAGAAAGATGTATTTCATATCCAAAGCTATAACAAACAACTCTTTGTCAACAATAATAACATTTTCGATTAATTTCTTTAAATTGTAATGGTAAATATTGATGGTCGTAACTCACACAGTTTTTCACCGTCTTGATCAGACAAAACAAGAATTCTATATTGTTTACGGATGACTTATTGACAAAGCAATTCAACTTTTTTTAGTCGGGAAAATGAAAGGTGATCAATTGATTGCAGCCATGTGCTAAAATTAGATTTATCTTGCCACTCACAAAATAAGTTTTCCTGATAAACCTGCAGTGTGTAGAGTTTTGGGTTTTATTTCCTAGCAGATTTTGTAGAAAGTAATTATAATATCCATAAGTACATTTAATTTAGTGCATAATAGCTGAAAAACATTTTTAGAATTATTATTTTTTCCCTTAGAAAGGGTCTCATATATGTCCATATTTCTGCATATCTTGGACCAAGGCCTATGGCCGCCATGTTGAAAGCGTCATAGTTGGAATGTCATCAGGTGCATTGTTTAGAATTTAGAATTGTTCTTGTCCTTGAAGGCCACTGTAGCTTCTGTTATTATTCTAAAGGGGTGGGGTTACCCAGGGAGCGTTGCATTCTAGAACTTTGTAGAACTTTCTTGATGATGTCATATTACACACTGCACCTTTAAATGGTTTGTTTCTAAATTTCTATGAACTGCTTACTACATCTGGTTAACCTGTCAGGTCTGATATCACTAAATGAACTTGGATGTACGTCATCATACAAAAAAGCTCATACGTCATCTTTTTGAAAGTTTTCATTGTGTATTTTAATTGTAATTCTCTCTCTCTACCACTAGATGGCAGCATTTACATTTGCATTTGCATCACAAAACAAGGTCCATGAGTATTTTTATTCACACAGAATCGACACTATACACACACACACTCACTCTCTTACTCACTCACATAAACACATACCCATTATACAAACATACACAAACTCACTCACTCACATACATACATAAACAAACACACATTACATCGTGGTACATACATTCACACACATACATTCACACACACAAACAAACACACACACACACACACACACACACACTCTCTCTCACTCACTCACACAGACACACACACACTCACACACACACACACACACTCTCTCTCACACTCACTCACACAGACACACACACACACACACACACATCATGATAGTATGACAGTAGTTATACAGACAGACAGACAGAGTTGAGAGCAGTCGATGGCAGTATCCTCTTCAGCTGCGTTCTCAGTTTTCATTCACATAATCGGGCTCTTCTGTTAAGAGAAAATAGTTGATATTAGTAACTGGAAGTTTAAAGGAATACTTCAACCATACGGAACCAGCGTTCTATCATTACAACATCGCTATTATAATATAATGAATGAGGTTTTTCTTCCCTCAGTCTTCCCTTGGCCCAGCTGTCCTGTTAATCCTAACCCTACATTTTTCCATGTGTGATGTCACGCGTGGGAAAATGTAGGGTTGGACAGTGAGACCATAAAACACTCTTTCCGCCTTTTCTCAGGCTAGGATGAACCGATTTCTAAAATGTTTTGCACATTTATACTGCATAGGATCTCAGAGTTCAATACACCTTCATATTCCCACCGGTGAAGTAGGTCTTTAATGTAATAATTTGACATTATAATATTGCTAATTTATTAGGTGCCATTATCCCGAGACGATAAATTAAAGCTACAGTATGTACTAAAGGTGTGTTTTTTTTCTAGATGTCAACGCTCCCTTGCTAACCCCTCCCCTTTGGAAAAATGTACAGAAGCTACGGTGGCCTTCAAGGACAAGAAGCTAGTTAGGCCTACTACTACTGTTTATTTATTTTAATAACGATAGAAGATTGCTGAAACTTCTGGACCTGAAAAAACATTCCAATCCAAGTGTTACTTTTTTTGTGGTTTTATAGTTTTATACATATGGACAAAAAAAAAACAAACAGAATAAGTGAACACATACAATACATACACAACACTCTCCCTTCCCCCCTCCCCCCTCCCCCTCCCCTTTTTGGAAAACAAATGAAAAATATCCTTTATAAAAATGCTGTTAAAGCTGCAGTGTGTAGAATTTTGTGTTTTATTTCCTAGCAGATTTTGTAGAAAGTAATTATAATATCCATAAGTACATTCAATTTAGTGCATAATAGCTGAGAAAAATATTTTGAATAATTTTTTTTCCCTTAGAAAGGGTCTCATATATGTCCATATTTCTGCATATTTTGGACCAAGGCCTAGTGCCTAATTTAGAATTGTTCTTGTCCTTGAAGGCCACTGTAGCTTCTGTTATTATTCAAAAGGGTTGGGGTTACCCAGGGAGCGTTGCATTCTAGAACTTTGTAGAACTTTCTTGATGATGTCATATTACACACTGCACCTTTAAATGGTTTGTTTCTAAATTTCTATGAACACACTACATTAGACATCTGGTTAACCTGTCAGGTCTGATATCACTAAATGAACTTGGATGTACGTCATCATACAAAAAAGCTCTGAATAAGCACGTCATCTTTTTGAAAGTTTTCATTGTGTATTTTAATTGTAATTCTCTCTCTCTACCACTAGATGGCAGCATTTACATTTGCATCACAAAACAAGGTCCATGAGTATTTTTATTCACACATAGAATCGACACTATACACACACACACACACACACACACACACACACACACACTCTCTCACTCACTCACATAAACACATACCCATTATACAAACATACACAAACTCACTCACACACTCTCACATACATACATACATAAACAAACACACATTACATCGTGGTACATACATTCACACACACAAACAAACACACACACACTCACACACAAACAAACACACACACACACACACACACTCTCTCACTCACACACACACACACACACACACACACACTCATCATGATAGTATGACAGTAGTTATACAGACAGACAGACAGAGTTGAGAGCAGTCGATGGCAGTATCCTCTTCAGCTGCGTTCTCAGTTTTCATTCACATAATCGGGCTCTTCTGTTAAGAGAAAATAGTTGATATTAGTAACTGGAAGTTTAAAGGAATACTTCAACCATACGGAACCAGCGTTCTATCATTACAACATCGCTATTATAATATAATGAATGAGGTTTTTCTTCCCTCAGTCTTCCCTCAGTCTTCCCTTGGCCCAGCTGTCCTGTTAATCCTAACCCTACATTTTTCCATGTGTGATGTCACGCGTGGGAAAATGTAGGGTTGGACAGTGAGACCATAAAACACTCTTTCTGCCTTTTCTCAGGCTAGGATGAACCAATTTCTAAAATGTTTTGCACATTTATACTGCATAGGATCTCAGAGTTCAATACACCTTCATATTCCCACCGGTGAAGTAGGCCTTTAATGTAATAATTTGACATTATAATATTGGTAATTTATTAGGTGCCATTATCCCGAGACGATAAATTAAAGCTACAGTATGTACTAAAGGTGTGTTTTTTTTCTAGAAGTCAACGCTCCCTTGCTAACCCCTCCCCTTTGGAAAAATGTACAGAAGCTACGGTGGCCTTCAAGGACAAGAAGCTAGTTAGGCCTACTACTACTGTTTATTTATTTTAATAACGATAGAAGATTACTGAAACTTCTGGACCTGAAAAAACATTCCAATCCAAGTGTTACTTTTTTTGTGGTTTTATAGTTTTATACATATGGACAAAAAAAAACCAAACAGAATAAGTAAACACATACAATACATACACAACACTCTCCCTTCCCCCCTCCCCCTCCCCCTCCCCCTCCCCTTTTTGGAAAACAAATGAAAAATATCCTTTATAAAAATGCTGTTAAAGCTGCAGTGTGTAGAATTTTGTGTTTTATTTCCTAGCAGATTTTGTAGAAAGTAATTATAATATCCATAAGTACATTCAATTTAGTGCATAATAGCTGAGAAAAATGTTTTGAATAATTTTTTTTCCCTTAGAAAGGGTCTCATATATGTCCATATTTCTGCATATTTTGGACCAAGGCCTAGTGCCTAATTTAGAATTGGTCTTGTCCTTGAAGGCCCACTGTAGCTTCTGTTATTATTCTAAAGGGGTGGGGTTACCCAGGGAGCGTTGCATTCTAGAACTTTGTAGAACTTTCTTGATGATGTCATATTACACACTGCACCTTTAAGAATGACATAATGGCGCTCACCTTCTTGTTCTTTAAGGAATTCCGAGTTCTCGTAGTCATCCTCCTCTATTTGATGAAACAAAACACTTTAAATAATCTTTCTGTATTTTGTGTGAGCGCTAACAAAAACAAACCCAGTGTTAATACACAGCCTAGGCTCTGTAAACTGGTCTGTAAACAAAGGGGGCCAACCGTAGCTAAGCTGTGTGTTAACATTGGAATTTTTTTTCAGACAGGTAAGCGGATCGTGAGGAGATATTCACTGATTTTGACCACAAGCGTTCGCCAGAATCACTGACTACACCTTTACCATTTGACCTGAACGTGTCTGAACATACCAAGGTTTTCATACACGCCCACATTCAGATCAGCATCTGTGAAACAAATAAAAAAAATAATAAAACATAAAAAACAAAAATATAGGCCTATATTATAATATATTTTAATTAAAGCTGCAGTGTGTAAAATTTTGGGTTTTATTTCCTAGCAGACTTTCTAGAAAGTAATTTTAATATCCATAAGTACATTTAATTTAGTGCATAATAGCTGAAAAAAAAATTGAATAATTTTTTTTTCCCTTAGAAAGGGTCTCATACATGTCCATATTTCTGCATATTTTGGACCAAGGCCTAGTGCCGCCATCTTGAAAGTGTCATAGTTGGAATGTCATCAGGTGCATTGTTTAAAATTTAGAATTGTTCTTGTCCTTGAAGGCCACTGTAGCTTCTGTTATTATTCTAAAGGGTTGGGGTTACCCAGGGACTGTTGCATTCTAGAACTTTGTAGAACTTTCTTGATGATGTCATATTACACACTGCACCTTTAATATTTTAAAAAGTATATTTAATGTTGAGTTGAGGAGAGTGTGAACATGCTCACCATCTGTGGTCCTTTCGTTTTCATACAGTGAGATCGGGAGAGGAGCGCTGTGCAAAACAATAAAATCATGACATTTTACATAAATAGGTGAGACACTGCACGTGAATTTTCTTTTATTTATTTCAAGTGTATTGAACAGGGAGAATGCATTTGCATCCAGACTTTTCACTGTGATATTGGGCTATACAAATAAAACTGATCTGATTTGATTTGCTCTAATAAATATAAAAATTGTATGTGCCCAAATTAGCCAGATTCTTTGCATTGGCGATAAAAAATGTAGCTTATATTTTTACATTAAGTCTACAGTGATTATCTGAATGTCTTACAATTGAAATTTAGCTTCAGTACTTACACGTATGTATGTTCCATTATTCCTGTTTGACAAAAGAACAGTTTGAAATGGTTTAATATGAAGGACGCACACACACATGTGCACACACATACGCACACACACACACTCACTCACTCACTCTCTCTCACTCTCTCACACACACACGCACACACACACACACACACTCACTCACTCACTCACTCACTCACTCACTCACTCACTCACTCACCCCCCCCCCCCCCCCCCCCCCCTCACCACCACACACACACACACACACACACACACACACACACACACACACACACACACACACACACACACACACACACACACACACACACACACACACACACACACACACACACACACACACACACACACACACACACACACACACACACACACACACACACCGATAATGCAGTTATTTATATAACAATCAAAAGATTTGAATGTTTTTGTGTATGAAATATGCAAACTAACCCTGTGAGATATTTCCATAGCCCGACTCATCCTCTGTGAGAACAAACACACCAATCAAAATTAAAGCTCAAAAAATTTTGAATAATAATTTTAATTGTTTTTTTTTAAATTGAGATATTTTCAAAAACACG
>CM049407.1:2725000-2727500 GCA_026929865.2 Hyperoplus lanceolatus
TAGGCTCTGTAAACTGGTCTGTAAAAAAAGCAATTGTAAACCAATGGGCCCACCGTATAGCAACATGCCCGTTTACAGAGCCTAGGCTGTGTATTGATGGTGGATTTTTTTCCAGCACACACACAGTACAGACAGGTAGCGGATCATGAGGAAATATTCACTGATTTTTTTTTTTTTGGCATTTTCAAGCTTTATTAGATAGTAGTTGAAATAGGGAGACAGAGAGAGAGAGAGAGAGGGGGGGGGGTGGCCTGCAGTAAAGGTCCACGGGTCGGATTCGAACCCGCGACCACTGCAACGAAGGCCTGAGCCAATATGGTACACGCTCTATCCACTACGCCACCGGAGCGCCCAATGTATTCACTGATTTTGATAGAAACTCTACTTGCTCAGACTAAAAGTTATTCCTGGTTGAAGATTGAAGACCCTCTCTCACCTCCTTGAACTCCTGGATCTGCGACTGCTCAAACATGCTGAACACGTTGGAGCTGGCCTCAGCCGTCTTCTTCTTGGCCTTTTTTGGTGCCTGAAGGGGAGACATTTTAGAGAAATTAGAGGTATATAAAAATTGCCTTATATGTTTGTTTTTTTAAGATATTTTTTGGGCATTTTTAAGTTTTTTTTAAATTTTTTATTGACAGTGTAGAGACAGAGTTGAAATGGGGCAGAGAGGGGAGTGACATGCAGAGAACGACCGCGGGCTGGAATCGAACCCGGGTCTGCTGCTGGCCGAGGCCCATGGGGGGGGGACGCCCTACCAACTGAGCTAAGGGCGCCCCCTACCTTATATGTTTTTACAGACCTCTTTTTTTTTTTGAGAGAGAGAGAGAGAGAGAGAGAGAGAGAGAGAGAGAGAGATTGTTTTTTTGGCATTTTTAGCTTTAGTAGACAGCTTTTGGAGAGTCAGAGTTGAAATGTGTCAGAGAGGGATGACATGTAAACCGGTGGATTCTAACCCGGGTTTTTTGTGAAGAGACAGAGATGAAATGTGTCAGAGAGGGGACCCACCCCCCCCCTTTTTTATGGATTTCTTTGATGTCCCTTTAATTTTGCCAACAGCGTTTGGAATACATTGTGTTCAGCTGAGTTTAACTGAAATGGTTGCCAAATATTTTGACCAACAAATAGGCCTATTAATCTATCTATCTATCTATCCATCTATCTATCTATCTAAGTATCTACTGAGCTATCTACTATGGAGGGATGTATCTATCTATCTATCTATCTATCCATCTATCTATCTATCTATCTATCTATCTATCTATCTATCTATCACACTTGCATCCACTGAAATATGTTTACTCTGGTGCAGCGATGCAGCTACTCACATTGTGAGGGCAGAAGAAGAGTAAAAATAGCTATTAATGTATTTTGGCCTCAGATCAAAAATGCCTACGTGGAAGAGTCACAAGAGACGCAGTACACACACACACACACACACACACACACACACACACACACACACACGTTCACCCACCATGCTGTCAGTTAAGTCTATATGTGTGGGATAAACACACTGCTAGGCCAGCTTTAAGAAAATGAATAAAACACAACATTTTACATCCAATAATTCACTCTATTCAACCATGATGGCATTTGTAGCTACAGCCCATTTTCTGTTCATTTTACTCCACTAGGCTACAGTTATTGGTGTATTTTAGTTGCTGCTTACAATACAAAATATAACACACAAATGTTGTTATTGTTGAAGATAAGACCGTTTAGAATTAAATGTATCCCCCCACATGTACCAGCGTAATATGCTAAGGGTTTTACACAAATGAAGTCATGAATATCTATAATTCAACAATATAACATATAAAATTATGCAATGGGCAATTTGGCATAATAGCAAATTTACTTCTGCCTATATTTAAACTATCTTAAATCTGCCAAACTCTACCTGTAACTGTTTTAATTAGGCTATATTGTACTTTCACCCACTTAATTTTAATTGCTGCCACTCTTCACCACTATGTAAATGTTTCAATTGTTTTTTTTCTCTCTTCACCTGTTGTTGTGTATTTGTTGTTTTTCCTTTGAATTTGTTTTGATCTCGACGTCATTGTAAATGAGGGTCACCGCTCAACTGGTCTCTCCAGGATAAATAAAAGTTAAATGAAAAAATGTACATGTTGATAGGCTGCCTTTGTTACCCCTTTTGTTCTTTTTTAAGTCTGCTTTTAATTGTAACATTTCTAGATTTGTACGATATCATGTAGTTATACCCCTTTCTCAGTGTGATCATTTAGCTTTTGATAAGCCTAGTGATTACAGTTATTTTGTTCACACATTAGTCCATATTTCTTGGAGATACAGTGACTTTACAACACCACACAAATGTCAAAGTGTATAGGCCTGTATTCTTTCACAGTTTTTGGACAAGGTATCGAGAGAATACACCTGTCCAAAAAAGGTGAGTAGTACAGACAGACAGACAGACAGACAGACACACACACACACACACACACACACACACACACACACACACACACACACA
>CM049407.1:2732500-2745000 GCA_026929865.2 Hyperoplus lanceolatus
ACATGACATTAGTTAATAGACGTCGTAGTCATGGCAACAGCAGAATAATCCTCTTACTTCCTCGCACAGGCAGTTAGGGATGCATTGTTAAATGTGCTATGAGGAACTTTCAGATTGTGTTCATTTTAGGACTAAAAAAGCGATACTGTTTTTACCACGCCAGCTGTTGTTCCTGGGTGAGCGTAGTCAGCTACCCATGACAAAGGCATTGAGAAAAACTATATACAAATAGCATTCTTTGCACTGATGGTCTCGTTTTGCTGTTACATGTAATATATGATCATCAGAGGAAAGATGAGACTTTCAGAAATATTTAAAAGTTCCTCGTAGCACCTTTTAAATAAATGGGCTATTTTTGTTCATGCTTGCTCAGTGTTTGTGTGTGTGTGTGTGTGTGTGTGTGTGTGTGTGTGTGTGTGTGTGTGTGTGTGTGTGTGTGTGTGTGTGTGTGTGGGGGGGGGGGGTCAATATAATTCTCATCTCTCACAGTCAACCGCTATATAACCGCGATATATAATTTAACCTCTGTAATGTAGTGCACTTAACATGAAGGTGAAAGCCCTCATTGACTATGTATTACCACTTTAACAACTAGCATGGTCATAATACAGGTCGTCTAAGTGCTTTCTACCCTTTAAAGGTGGAGTCAGTGATTCTGGAGAACGCTTGTTGACAAAATCACTTACCTAAATGACAACATTTAAGTGCTCAGATCTTTTATTATTATACAAACACAACACCTGTAGTAACATATCCCAACTCTAAAATGAACAGAAGCCAGCCACTATTACTAATATTGCTTTGTATTGTTAATTGTTTAAAGGTGCAGTGTGTAATATGACATCATCAAGAAAGTTCTACAAAGTTCTAGAATGCAACGCTCCCTGGGTAACCCCACCCCTTTAGAATAATAACAGAAGCTACAGTGGCCTTCAAGGACAAGAACAATTCTAAATTTTAAACAATGCACCTAATGACATTCCTACTATGACACTTTCAAGATGGCGGCGCCAAGGCCTTGGTCCAAAATATGCAGAAACATGGACATAGATGAGACCCTTTCTAAGGGAAAAAATTATAATTCAAAACATTACTAATGTCACTCACTATTATTAGTATAGTCATTTTAAATTTTAATTAATCTATTTCTATTCATTAGCTTTTAAATGTTTTATTTCGATCCATTCACTTTTCTAATGTGTTTTATGTATTTTAATCTTGTAAAGCACTTTGAATGGCCTCGTGTCTGAATTGTGCTATAGAAATAAACTTGCCTTGTCTAAAGTGATTGACCCATTGTATTCCCCTTCCCCTCCTGTCACAGTTCACCACTCGTCTGTCTGTCTGTCTGTCTGTCTGTCTGTCTGTCTGTCTGTCTGTCTGTCTGTCTGTCTATCTATCTATCTATCTATCTATCTATCTATCTATCTATCTATCTATCTATCTATCTATCTGTCTGTCTGTCTGTCTGTCTGTCTGTCTGTCTGTCTGTCTGTCTGTCTGTCTGTCTGTCTGTCTGTCTGTCTGTCTATCTATCTATCTATCTATCCATCTACATAAAAATCACTACTATTATTATAGTCATTGACCCATTGTATTTCCCCTCCTCTTGTTAAATTAAAAGTATTCCTTTCAGTAACTTAAACTGAGGCCAATATCAGTATTATTCTAGTTATTGACCCATTGTATTCCCCCTCCTGTCCCAGTTTCCTGAGGTGATTTCTCTGAACGTTGGAGGGATGTTGTTCACCACTCGTCTCTCTCTCTCTCTCTCTCTCTCTCTCTCTCTCCTCCCTCTCTCCATCCATCTAAATAAATAAATAAAAATGCACTTACTTACTAATATCACTATTATTCTAGTTATTGACCCATTGTATTCCCCCTCCTGTCCCAGTTCCCTGAGGTGATCTCTCTGAACGTTGGAGGGATGTTGTTCACGACTCGTCTGTCCACTCTGAGGAGGTTTGATGACACTATGCTGGCGGCCATGTTCAGTGGACGACATCACATCCCGCGAGACGCAGACGGAAGGTACTTCATCGACCGGGACGGGACGCACTTTGGGTGAGTAACTCAATTCAATATTGTGTGTGTGTGTGTGTGTATGAGTGTGAGTGTGAGTGTGTGTGTGTGTGTATGAGAGTGAGTGAGTGAGTGTGTGTGTGTGTGTGTGTGTGTGTGTGTGTGTGTGTTGTGTGTGTGTGTGTGTGTGTGTGTGTGTGTGCGTGTGTGTGTGTATGAGAGTGAGTGAGTGTGTGTGTGTGTGTGTATGAGAGTGAGTGAGTGTGTGTGTGTGTGTGTGTGCGGGACGGGACGTACTTTGGGTGAGTAACTGGGTAACAGAAGCTGTGTTCGAAAAGCCCTACTAACGTCCTACTCATACTAACGTCCTACTCATACTAAAAGCCCTACTAATATCCTACTCATACTAATGTCCTACTCATGCTAAAAGCCCTACTAACGTCCTACTCATACTAAAAGCCCTACTAATATCCTACTCATACTAACGTCCTACTCATACTAAAAGCCCTACTAACATCCTACTCATACTAATGTCCTACTCATGCTAAAAGCCCTACTAACTTCCTACTCATACTAACGTCCTACTCATACTAAAGCCCTACTAACGTCCTACTCATTCTAAAAGCCCTACTAACGTCCTACTCATACTAAAAGCCCTACTAACGTCGTACTCATACTAAAAGCCCTACTAACGTCCTACTCATGCTAAAAGCCCTACTAACATCCTACTCATACTAAAGACCTACTCATACTAAAGTCCTACTCATACTAACGTCCTACTCTTACTAACGTCCCTTTGACGTCAATTTGAGTATATTGTGGTTGTGTATGCGAGTTTGTGTAGGCGAGAAATGCTTCGGATGAGTACTTACTTCCGGGAAGATTTTGTGAATGGATTGACAGGTTACTTTTCCTACTCAACCGCCCCACAATGCATTGCGTCTTTTAAAACAACACAGACGGTTTTTATTAAATTCTTTATTGCTTCTGTATACTTCAGTGTTAACGGCCAATACCAAACACTACAGTGTGTATAGCCTTAGCTAATTTGCAATGCCTGTCCCTAGCTGAACCTTTGAAAATGACTCAGCAACACTAGCGTTATGTGTGTGGGTGTTAGCTGTATACATACAGGTCTGGAAAAAATGCTGAGACCACTCCAAATGTTCAGTGTCTCTCGTTTTACTATTTATAGGCATATGTTTGAGTAGAATGAACAATTTGGTTTTATTCTACAAACTACTGACAACATTTCTACCAAATTCCCCACCAAAAAATATTGTCATTAAAGAGCATTTCCATTAAATAATGTAGAGATGAAGATTGAAGAAAAACCCAAACTGGCCTATTCATTTTTTCCACAGCTGTATAGTTTCCTGTGCATTTGTTCCCAGCTCTGTGTAAGTATATTAAAAGCCCCTGACTCAAACCCTTGTATATACACTCAGATACTTGTCCAATAAAACTGATTTTCTCTCTGCTTCTCTGCGCTAGATTCTGGTTTTTGCTTGTAAACATTTGGGAATAAAAAAAAATACAAAGAACTGCTGGAGGAAAAGTTGCCGCAGTGGACCGAAAAAAACAAACAATTATTTATTTTACACACACACACACACACACACACACACACACACACACACACACACACACACACACACACACACACACACACACACACACACACACACACACACACAACGAGCGTGAGTCTCATACTGAGTCATAGTACACCAGCAAAGGTTTATCTTCTATGTCTCATGCTGCCAGTTTTTATTATTTATTTATTGTACAAACTGTTATACACACAAAGCCCAAGACATTTCTTTCAGACACTCATGTTCCCCTCAGGATGAACTGTAATGACAACATCTTTTATTAAATGTAACACTTTGCTTTATCAGGATCAGTTTTATTGGCCAAGTAATTAAGCACATACACAAATAAAGTTAATTTAAAGCGGCTACGAGTAACATTTAAATATCTTTTAAACAGCCTCATGTTTCCTCTGATCAGTGTTAATTTTGGCAGCAAATTCTGATTTAGTCTTAGTCTTAGTCTTTTGAATATCACACCATTTAGTCTTAGTCCTATTCCAGTCATCTAAAATCTTTTAGTCTTAGTCTAGTCTAGTCTACTAAATATAAGCAGATTTTAGTTTGACTAAATCTACAGCGGACTTCGTCGACTAAGTGTTTTTCTTCATTGAATGGTATTAAGGTTTGAATATGCAATACAGACACAGATTTAATGGTTGTAATACAAAACATGTATTCTATTTCATTAGTAATAATCTCACATAAAATCAGTGTACCTGACTGGATAGGGGGGAGGGGGGGGGGCTTTAAGAGCCTGTGCCCGGGGGCCCATTATCTCATGATCTGTCTATGAACCAACTGGATTCCACAATCTTTTTTCTTTTTGCGGGGAGCATGCACAAGCATTATTTATAAAAATATATATATATATATATATATATATATATATATGTTTAAAAAAAGTTGGGGGCCCCACACTAGGTCTTGAAACGGGCCCCGAGATCGTTAAGGCCGCCCCTGGGCAGCAGCACGCAGTTGAGGTGCTGATAAATTTGAGCAACTGCGCCTTCCTTTAAGCAACACTGCTGTCGCTGTGTGTGTTCGGACTTCTTTTGCATCAAAGCCTTTAAGATAATACAATTAGAGGTTTTAATTGAACGCTGTCCATGCGTCGGAGTTGATTGTAACTTAAAAACAGAAACTAACGGACGGAGGAGGCAGTTTCACATGGCTCTGTGTATTCAAACTCGAGACAGAGCCTACTACAAACAGATCGCGGAACTTAGCCGTTCCCCTAGACATCGTTAACGGGCAGGATATCCCTGATTATCATTTTGTCCATCATACCGCAGAGTTTTTCAGCACAGCGGCTCACTCCACCCGCTCACACCTGCGCGGTCTCCCATCGATTTTCACCGACACAGGGTTGCATTCGCTGCTTTGCACTGATTGGATTTCTTCCCAACTTGTCCCACAAAAAGAGTAGTTCTGATTGGATCTCTTCTCCATTCGCCCCGCCCTAACAGTTTTGTCTAGTTCCTATTCGTACACTATAGTGTCAGTTAAATTAGTCAGTCTTCGTCATCACATCTGCCTTTTTATTTAGTTTTTATTTAGTTTACGTCCGTGAAAAAGGTTCGTAAACAAATATTTTTCGTCATAGTCTTAGTCTACGAAATTAACACTGCCTCTGATAATCATAAATTACCTTTAACAGCAAACCAGACCATCAGTGCAAAGAAAGACGTTTTTAAATAGTTTTTATTACTGCTTTTGGTCTGGTCGCACACCCAGTCCGATTTTCGGTTTGCTCGTGCAGGCTCTATGGTCACATATCCATATTGGTCACGGGTTTCAGTGTGGCGCTGCAACGCGATTTGAGAAGCCTATCCCTCCAGGTGAGGGAAGGGGAGCGGGAGCCTTGTTTGAGACAGTTATTTGTCGTCAAAATGACTGATAACGGGGCTGAACCATCAAAGAAAAAATGCAATGAAGAAAAGCTAAAAGGGAGAGTGATATAGGCTACGGGCGGGACCAGGGCGTTGCCAAGCAACGTGTATACAATTTCACGAGAGCGAAACTAGACTGCAGTGTTTACTCCTAAATGAATGAGCGGTTGGTACTAATACAAAGTTTGCTTTGCTTCACCATCATCAGATAACCATTATCTGAAATAGTCATTATTTACATCAACAACACAAACGCATTACCTCATCGTGATCCATACTAACTGCCGTCTCTCGTTCATTCGCTTTCTGTGAGGAGTCGGACACGTAATCTTTCAGCTCCGTGAGAGAGAGTAGTTAGGTGACACTGCTGCATCAACTCATTGCAATCAGGTGCGTGTGGCAGTGACTGGCATTAGTTGATGCAGTGTCAAAACCACTCTCACGGAGCCGAAAAGAGTCCTCACACTTTCAACACACGGACATGCACTATATTGCGCCCTTCTCAGTTCACACTCGCGCGCCTGGCACGAGCTAGAAAACAGCTTTGCGACAGCGGGCGTCGTAAAAATACTACCGCTTTTGTCCAAAGGGGACGCCAACGTGCCATGTTACTCGTAGTGGCTTTAACTGTAGTTTGCAAATGCGTTCAGTTTAACACAAAGAATAAACCTAGAAGAAAGACAAGAAAGAAAAAAACCCAGAAAAAGATCGAAAGTCTAATCGAACTGTGACCTTAAAATCGCAAGATTTACACATGTGCTTTGTTTTAGCCCTACGTGTTTTTATAGTGTTAGGAAGTGAAATAAAACTAAACTAAAATCAAATGTGTAGGATCATGACAGCCCCACTGATTCCCCTCCCCATACACATCCTGAACTTCCTGCGTGAACACACACATAACTGTAATAATGAAAAAAATGCCCTCCAATTTTTTTTTTTTATAATTTGAGAATTAAAATGAATAAATTAAAATAAAAAAAAACCAAAAAAAAACAAACTCAACTCAACTTTATTTATAAAGCCCTTTAAAACAACCACAGCTGAAACAAAGTGCTGTACATAATGCAGGTAAAACAATTTAAAAACAAAACAAGAATTTAGAATTCAGAAAAAACAATTTAAACACATAAAACTAATAAGCACAATGAATAAAATACACCATAGGACACTAAAACAAAATTAAAGCTGCAGTGTGTAGAATTTTGGGTTTTATTTCCTAGCAGATTTTGTAAAAAGTAATTATTATATCCATAAGTACATTTAATTTAGTGTATAATAGCTGATTTTTTTTTTTTGAATTATAATTTTTTTCCTCAGAAAGGGTCTCATATATGTCCATATTTCTGCATATTTTGGACCAAGGCCTAGTGCCGCCATCTTGAAAGTGTCATAGTTGGAATGTCATCAGGTGCATTGTATAAAATTTAGAATTGTTCTTGTCCTTGAAGGCCACTGTAGCTTCTGTTATTATTCAAAAGGGGTGGGGTTACCCAGGTAGCGTTGCATTCTAGAACTTTCTAGAACTTTCTTGATGATGTCATATTACACACTGCACCTTTAAGGTCTCATGCTGGGTTGAAAGCCAAGGAGTAAAAAACTGAGGATGTGTAGAGCCATTGTTATTTAACTTTTATTTATACTTGAGAGATCGATTGAGGGGTGACCCTCGTTGCAATGCTGTTGAGTCAAACACATGCCAAACAAAAACAATACATACACAGTAAGGAAATACGTCAACATCATGACAGCCCTACTGACCCTGTCTCCCTCCCCAGAGACATCCTGAACTTCCTGCGTGAAGGAGAGCTACCTCCCAGAGACAGAGTGAGAGCGGTGCACACAGAGGCTCAGTACTACTCCATTGGGCCCCTGATGGACACTCTGGAGGACACACAGCCGCTCACCGGGGAGAAAGTGAGACAGGCCTTTCTCGACCTGCTGCCATACTACAAAGGTAACTGCACTCTGGCTACTATATTCAAATTCACCACACTCTATCTATCCCAAAGGCTTCTTCAAACTCAACAGTCCACAGACAATGCAAAACATCTACATATATATAATGATACAATACATACATAAATAAATAAATAAATAAGGAGACACACAGCTGCTAACGGGGGAGAGAGTGAGACAAACCTTTCTCGACCTGCTGCCATACTACAAAGGTAACTGCACTCTGGCTACTATATTCAAATTCACCACACTTTATCTATCCCAAAGGCTTCTTCAAACTCAACAGACCATGCAGAAATGTCATATACAGTATCTATAATGATGAAATAAATAAATAAATAAGGAGACACACAGCCGCTAACAGGGGAGACAGTGAGACAGGCCTTTCAACACTGGCTACTCAAGATACTGTATATAGGATAAATAAGCTGTGCTTCAGCATAAGCCTTTTTAGTCACTATCTGTTGTTGGGCTCTTTTTTGGGGTTTCACTCGATGTCAATAAGGGTGATCTCTCGAGTATAAAAAAAGGTTGAATGAATTTTTCTGAGCTCCTGAACCAGTTTTTCAACATTTCAAGTAGATATTGTTAGTGTTTTTTCAGGTCAGAAGAAAAAAACATTACATTTAAATTTTTACATACATTTCCTTGTGATTTAATTGAATAGAAGTTTAATTTACATTCAACAGAACACATGCTTTGCTGAGCCACTGAAAAGCATTTACAACTCCATATAGGGGAAGGTGGGGTGATTTGTGCAACTTTTTACTCAAAGTGATTTTAAAGTGAGGCCTTGACAGTTAAGTCTCCAACTCAAATATGTACATATATTTCAGGATGTTGTGCATCCCTGGCAATAAAAACTTTGGATCTGGAATAAACTGTTTAAGAAATATAGCTTTCGGAAAAAAAGTTGTCTTGTCATTGTGTCACAATGACAAAGTCACCATCATCATCTTTCTGGCCATCTGAACTCTCATCAGTGGTGTCGTTAAGTGGAATTGAGATGTCACTCTCTTCTGAGCTACTGTAGACAATCACTTTCTTTTGGTGACCAGCGTATACAGCCATGCCACTGGCACAACTCTCAGAAATGTACTTTGCACTAGTTGCTCCGTGCTTGTGGAACCAACTGCCACCTGACAAATGTGATTCCCCCTACATTACTGCCTTTAAATCAAGGCTCAAAACCCATATGTACACCCTGGTGTTTCCTCCCCATTAACCTCTGCACTACTATCTGTGTTTATGTGGATGTATGGGCTTTACGTCTTTTATTTTGGTTATTGTTATTGTACCTTCATTGTTTACCTACTGAATGCACTATGTACAGCACTTTGGACAGTGCAAACTGTCATAAATGTGCTTTTATAAATACATTTTACTTACTTATTACTTATAACTCACCCAGGCCCTTGCGCACAAATCACCCCATCCCCAGAATTTTGGATAATAGGCATGATGCAGCAATTTAGGGTTGACATTGTGCTAACTATATAGACTCAAAGTGTAGCATACCAAAGCACTAAAACATGTGTCAAATGTTTTCAAACGTGTCTATAATTGTTCAGACACAATAATCAAAAAACCTTGATCATGGAAATTTTACTTTGAAAGGCAAAACACAGTTTTTTGAGCTTAAATGTGCTTATATCTTATTCCTTGTGTCTCCCTTCTTTACAGGATGAGTCAAATGGATGGCTCTTCTTAAATATGTGGTCACATTTCCAATTTCTTCCACGGTTTTCTAGAAACAAGGGGTTTTGCAACTTCCAAAATGCACAAATCACCCCACCTTCCCCTACTCATATTTCAACTCCTTTTTCCTTTCCAGAGAACTTGGAGCGTATAGTGGAGATTGCCAAGCTGCGCGCCATGCAGAAGAAAGCTCGATTTGCCAAACTGAAGGTCTGTGTGTATAAAGAGGAGATGCCCATCACTCCATACGAGCGCCCTCTCTTTAACTCACTGCGGTTTGAGCGCTCTGAAGGAGAGACAAAACTCTTTGAGCATCACTGTGACGTGGACGTTTCGTTTGGACCGTGGGAGGCCGTGGCTGATGTGTATGACTTGTTGCATTGTATTGTCAGTGACCTATCAGAGCAAGGCATCACCGCAGAACAGCAATGCATAGGAGTGTGTGACAAACACCTGATCAACCATTACTACTGCAAGAGGCCCATCTACGAGTTCAAAATAACATGGTGGTGATTTTTTTATTTTATTTTTTTTGGGGGGGGGGGGGTATTTTCAAGCTTTTTTTTTTTTTTTTTTTTTTTTTTGGGCATTTTTATGCTTTTATTGATAGTGTAGAGACAGCGTTGAAATGGGGCAGAGAGGGGAGTGACATGCAGAGAACGACCGCGGGCTGGAATCGAACCCCGGGTCCACTGCTGGCCGAGGCCCATGGGGTACAGAGTTGAAATGGCGAGACAGAGAGGGAGAGAGAGAGGGGGGATGAGGGGGGGTTGGACCCAAATAGTAAAACATGGATGTGACTTTATGTTTGTTACTATAACAGCTCGGGCGATGGTGTTTTTTTGTATTGAAGTTGGACAATATTTTGCGCTGATGATCATGCACTTATTTTTTTTGCTTTTTTTGTTAAATTGAAACATTTCAGAACAATTTTAGGCTGTTAAGTTGCTATTTAAAGGCTGATAATGATGTTAAAGACTTACTTCACCGGTGGAAATTTGAAGGTGTATTGAACTCTGAGATCCTATGTAGTAGGGGAGAACGGGGTAAGTAGGCACACTTTTTACTCTAGTGGGAATTGCTTATCACCTAAACATCTTTCAATAGTCATTCCTAAATTAAATTGAAGCTTAAGGTGTTGGCTTGAAATGTGTACCCCTCACTTTTTCTATCTTATTGTAATAAAGAAGAAATTAATCATCAAAGACACCCTTACACATTGTGACAACCAACCCCATCAAGGGGTCGGTTGTCAAACACTATGGGGTTGTTTGTCACAATGTTATCTTAATGGGAATAATCTTAAAAAGAAGGCAAGAAAGTAGAACTAAATTTGAAAGTTTAATTGCATTGTCAAGTTGACAAATAGGCCTACATAACTTACTGTAGCCTTGGCAGCTGGTCTAGTTTGGGATGCACTGGGTTGTTTTGATTTTGTTGCCCTTTTTTCCTTTGCATGCTAGCTGCCTTTTCCTGCTCTATTCTTTCCTTCTCTAGGGTGTCAGTGAGGATACAGCTTGACAATTTATTTCGTTATTGGGTTCCTTTTCTGGCTGCAGCCTTGAGATAACATGTGACAACCAACGCCCCAAAAAATGTGACGACCAACCCCAACTTGAATTTCTTGCTAGCACCAAGGCCAACAACCATCTGACAACTAATTAGCTTTCTAACCACAATCTAAACTATAGTTTACCCTTCACACTTTGTATGGGTAACAAGTGTTTTGTTATAAACCCATTGTGTAAAAGCCTAGAAGAAAAATACAGAGGAGCTAAATATTTTCAATTTGACATGAAAAACACAAACAGTCGTCTCACCTCAAATTCAGCAGTCTAACTCCAAGGAAGACTATGTAGGTGACCTCTGATCCCAATTCTGGATATTTACATACCAAAATATCACAGACAGCGCCTTCTGGTTCCGAGATATAACGATTGTGACAACCAACCCGTGTGACAAATTACCCCGTTCTCCCCTATAAATGTGCAAGGATTTTAGAAATCGGTTCATCCTAGCCTTTTTTTTATGATCTCACTAACCCTACATTTTCCCTTGCGTGACATCACACATGGGACAATGTAGGGTTAGGATTAACAGGTTAACAGGACAGCTGGGCCAAGGGAAGACTGAGGGAAGAAAAACCTCATTCATTATATTATAATAATGATATATAATGATCGAATGCCGGTTTCGTATGGGTGAAGTATTCCTTTAAATTTCGGGCTCATTCCAGCACATGCGGAGCCGTCACTTGGATGTCTTGAGGCTTCGTTCTGCTTGTGTGTTGTCAGTCACTCTAATGAGACCCAAACTGAAGCTGAAATTCTGCCTGGAGTCGCAGTGAAGTGAGCAAGGCTGGCGACAATATTCAGCTGCCAGTCAGAGAATGTGTGAAGTTAGAAAAACACAGCGGGGTCTAAAGCCTGATGGGGGGGGGGGGGGGGAAAGAGATTTGATTCAGTTTTAATCAATCAATCAATTCATTCAGGCTTGAAAAAAACAATATACAATGATAATTCTTCCAAGCTGTTTAGTAGCCGCGGTACAGATCAACGTTCAGACGAAAGCTTGAAAAAAAATGTCAGCATCGACAATATTTTGGATAAAAAAATCTGAAATTCTTAGATGGTTGTAGTATCAGAGATTAAGGCCATGACTTTATTCTACCAATCATTCCTAAATGCATTCTTATAATTGCTTTATTATTTTCTACGTTCACATATACTACTGTGGTGAAGTGTGTAGGGCGGTCGTCCACTGGGTTACAGGGTTGGTGGTTGGATCCCCCGTCTCCCCGCCACATGTCCAAGTGTCCCTGGGCAAAGAGACACTGAACCCCACATTGCTCCCGATGGTTCAGAGAGCGCCTTGCATGGCAGCTACTGCTATCGGTGTATGAGTGTGTGTGTGAATGGGTGAATGTGGTAAGAAATGTAAACTCTTTGGGGCTGAGAAAATGGGCTAAAAAGCGCTATATAAGTCATGTCTATTTACCATTTAGCCCTGATCCTTGTAAAGTAAATATTGTAAGTAAGTAAAACGTGGAATCTGTATATTTTAGGACTTTTAAGTTTAGTTTTGATGATGTGAGCCTGTTTGCTTTTGCATAAAGAGAGAATATATATATATATTTTAATGATGTCACCTCCTGTGGAGTGTGTTCTTAAAAGATGTGAGGAAGAGTAAGAGTCGGTACGGGGGAGTATTAGGGCCAAAATTAAGAAGAAGTTTTGATTTTTAATGATGAACTGTGAGAATTTAAAGTCGCATTGCGGAATAAACTGCGGTAAAGTTTTAAAGATATTGACAGATTTGAACTCCCAGGATCAATAACTCC
>CM049407.1:2750000-2755000 GCA_026929865.2 Hyperoplus lanceolatus
GAGACCAGACATTTTCATATCCAGAATCGCCAGGAGAATTAATATAAGCAATTACCAGACTCATAAAAACCAATCAGATGATGTAATAAAGATTAAACCCCACTAAAGGGAGGTTGATATGGTCGTTCATAGGAGGATTATGTTTCATTTAAACCTTTTAAAATCTGCTTTGTACTTCAGATCATTGACCTACAAGTGTGTATCTCTAAGGATAAGAAGTTAAAGGTGTAGTCAGTGATTCTGGAGAACGCTTGTTATCAAAATCACTTTTTGTCAAAATCGTTGAATATCTCCTCATGATCCGCTACCTGTCTGTGTGTGTGTGTGTGTGTGTGTGTGTGTGTGTGTGTGGAAATAAGTGTTAATACAGTCCAGGCTCTGTAAAGGGGCATGTTGCTATACACCTTTGTTTAGACAGGTAGCAGTACAGTACAGACAGTTAGCAAGCAGATTGTGAGATATTCACTGATTTTGACAACAAGCGTTCTCCAGAATCACTGACCTTTAATGAGAATGTGTACACTAAAAAGATCAAAATGAGGAAAGACAGTATAGCTTTGTCTCTTTTCTCTCCTCTCCGCTTCCAAAACGTATGTATTTCCTCCTACGTGTATTATAGAAATAGATTCTAGTGGGGGTGCTCCGGTGGTGTAGTGGATAGAGCGCGTACCATATTGGCTCCGGCCTTCATTGCAGTGGTCGCGGGTTCGAATCCGACCCGTGGACCTTTACTGCAGGTCACCCCCCCCCCCCTCTCTCTCTCTCTCTCTGTCTCTCTCTCTCTCTCTCTCTCTGTCTCCCCATTTCAACTCTGTACTGTCAAATAAAGCTTGAAAATGCCAAAAAATTATCTTACAAAAACAGATACTAGTGTTGTGGTGTCCCTGACTAAGAATTTACCTAGTTGAAGCCGATTGGCAGAATCTTGCTCATAGTCGACAAGTAGTCAAAGCATGTATTTTTTTCTGCTGGTCCATATTCTCATTTGCAACATTACCTTGTATTTTTTCCACACCAGACAGTCACCCAATTATAGTTCATTGTTTTGACTTGGTTTAAAGGTGCAGTGTGTAATATGACATCATCAAGAAAGTTCTGCAAAGTTCTAGAATGCAACGCTCCCTGGGTAACCCCACCCCTTTAGAATAATAACAGAAGCTACAGTGGCCTTTAAGGACAAGAACAATTCTAAATTTTAAACAATGCACCTGATGACATTCCAACTATGACACTTTCAAGATGGCGGCACTAGGCCTTGGTCCAAAATATGCAGAAATATGGACATATATGAGACCCCTTCTAAGGGAAAAAATAATAATTCAAAACTTTTTTTTCAGCTATTATGCACTAAATGAAATGTACTTATGGATATTATAATTACTTTCTACAAAATCTGCTAGGAAATAAAACTCAAAATTCTACACACTGCAGGTTTAAGAATCTCTTCAAAAATTCAGCGATGATCATTCACTGCAATAGCTGTTCTGTTCGTAAACACATTGTAAAATTGAAAAAGTTAGTAAAAGTCAGAATTACAAGGCAACTGTCTTCACTAGGGCGACTGTGGCTCAGGTGGTAGAGCGGGTCGGCCGATGATCAAAGGGTTGGAGGTTCGATCCCCGTCCTGCCACCTGTGTCATGGTTGTTGTGTCCTTGGGCAAGACACTTCACCCACCTTGCCTCGTGTGAATGTCGATATTTATAGCCTGCTATCGGTGTATGAATGTGTGTGTGAATGGTAACGTGGGAAAGGAAAACAGGTCTCCCTTGTAAAAGAGTCTTCGGTCTCGATGGGATTTACCTGTAGAAATAAAGGTTAAAAAAAATAAAAAATAAAGTTGCGTTCCGAATCTCATACTCTTTCTTTTTTCTATTCTACATACTACATCCGACGATAAAAATAATCTAGTTAGGATGCAGTAGGCATACTATTGGGACATACTTTACTCTCTTATTTCATCATAACATTGCGCCTTGATCTTGCCTCTTGCTTTTATATCCGTCGCATCCCCATTTGTTTTCATATGGAGGCTTCGTCGATGTTACGTCACTTCACGTGCGCACTGGATTCTGGGTCAGAATCACCCCAAATAGGATGCAGTTTTCAACACTAACAATCTTGGCCGCATGAAGTAGGACATCCGGGTACTTCTAAACATCCTAAATCTGGCCACAAGAATCGGGACATCCTAAATCTTCTTTCTACATATTACATAGTAGAAAGTATGCGATTCGGAACGCCACCTAGATTTTCTATTTCTGCCGGCAGTGTTTCACCTTAATTCCCCTTTCAAAGCGCGGAGGCTGCTGCCGTCTGTGTCCCTGAAGTGTTATGTTTCATGCAGAATATTGATCAGTTGCAAATAACCATTTCCATAATTATCTTGCATAATTTGATATATTTTGGGGGTGTGCTTATGGTGTAGTGGTTAGACCCCCCCCCCCCCCCCTCCATAAAGTCTCAGTCCTCTTCACAGCAGACCCGGGTTAGAATCCAGCCTGGGTCGTTCTCTGCATGTCATTCCCCTCTCTGACACATTTCATCTCTGTCTCTACACACTGTCTAATAAAGTAAAAATGCCCAAAAATAAATAAATAAATATACTGTATTTTGCTGTATTATCGAGTAACAACAACCCACCATTCGCCCCTAAGATTTAAAAGAGAACTACTGTGGTATGATTTTGAAAATTATTAACAGCATTAGTCGCTTTATAAAAGGATCTCATGTACACTTTTAATCGAACTTTTTATGCATATTGTTATGACTTTAAATTGCACATTTTTTCAGTTGGTTTACTTTGCTATACCCCTTGGTTTTGCCTTACTGTTTGACTATCTAGAATGTATTTATTGTATACAACTTATCTTTTTTTATCCGTGTACTTGTATACTTACACATAATATAATGATACTTATAAATATTGTTGATTCCTCTGTAAATCGGCACATACAGCTCTGGAAGAAATGAAGAGACCAGTCTGGATTTTTCTTCAATCTTCATCTCTACATTACTTAATGGAAATGCTCTTTAATCAGTGGCGGACTCAGGGGGGGTAGGGGTGGGGGGGGGGCTCGTGGCTCAATGGTTGAAAAAGCGCGCTAAAGTGCCCTCAAGAGTGGTGAAAACAAGAGGAAATGCCTTATTTGCTGCCCTTTTCACGTGCAAAACATGATTGGGTGCCCTCTAGGGTGCCCCTTCTTCATACAATAAATGATAATGATGTGCCCTCTAGAACAAGAAAATTCGATGACGTGCCTTAATGAGTGCCCTTATAGTCCCCTTCTGCCCATCTGGTGCCCGTCTAGTGCCCTTCTAGTGCCCTTCTGCCCGTCTAGTGCCCTTCTAGTGCCCTTCTGGTGCCCTTCTGGTGCCCTTCTGGTGCCCTTCTAGTGCCCTTCTAGTGCCCTTCTAGTCCTTCTCCCCATCTGGTGCCCCCATGGTTGAAAAAGTGTTGCTAAAGTGCCCTCTATGGTGGTGAAAACGAGAGAAAGTGCCTTATTGGCTGCCCTTTACATGTGAACAAAAATGATTGAGTGCCCTAGGTTGCCCCTCCATACAATAGGCCTAAATTAATATGATGTGCCCTCTGGAGCAAGAATACGGCAAACCGAAAAGACATGTTGCGGTACTCTAATGAGGTGCAGACGTTCCTCTCTTTGGTAGCCGACGAACGGGTAATGCGAAAGAGGCGTTGCTTTCATGTGGCGTCGCTGTGACAAACAGCTACATCGAGTGGTATCCTCTACTGGATGACAAAGCAAAAAGCGGATTAAGAGTATGTCTGTACCCATATTGGAAAAGCGCAATTAGATGCCAAGTTAGAAAAACTTAATATTTTCAGTTTGCATAATCCATTTAAAATGTATATACATTTTTTGAATGTCAAGATCCTCCATTCCAAATTCAAGTGTAGGTCATTTCATGCAAGAGAGACGATAATAGTCAGCTGTCACCTCAACATGAAGGAAAACTTCCTTCAATATTTCTGTAGCTGGCTGTCAGCGGTCAAAGATCAAAGACTGTGTGGTAGCGGCACATAGATTTTTCTCCAGTCTAATTTACTTCAATGTTAGTAAAGATGAAAGCAGCAAGGCATCCTCCCTTCTTAGGCTAAAATGTGAAAGTGCACAATGATGTGAACAACTCATTTTAGTGTTTATAAAGTCGCTAGAATTAGGGGAAACAGTGTCTTTGAAGCACATTTTTTTCTGGGGGGGGGGGCACCCCCAGACCCCCGACCCCCCGCTTAATTGTATGAGCCCAACAGTTTTTTTTAACATCTACAAACACAGTGTTTGGTGTTTCGTTACATTACGTTCTATTTAGCTGAGGCTTTTATCCAAAGCGGCTTCCATTAAGGTCATTCAACCATGAGGGTACGAACTCAGAACAACAGGAATCACGTCAGTAATATAGCTGCAAATAACACACACACACAGTACTATAGCTTCAAATAACACACACACACAGTACTATAGCTTCAAATAACACACACACACAGTACTATAGCTGCAAATAACACACACACACAGTACTATAGCTGCAAGTAAACCAAACTACAAAGTGCTACAAGTAAGTGTTACATGGAGATGTAACAAGTGCCCCGAACAGGGCCTTCCAGGCAGCGCTGCCTTTAAGGCTCCGCTGGGGGAACAAGACACCATTGAGCTACAAACGCCACTGTGTGTCCACATGGTGCCCTTTTTATTTTTTCGCCCCTGCCCTTCAAACAGTCTGAGTCCGCCACTGTCTTTAATGACATTATTCTTATTGTGAATTTGGTAGAAATGTTGTCTGTAGTTTGTAGAATAAAACCAAAATGTTCATTTTACTCAAACATATGCCTATAAATAGTAAAACGAGAGACACTGAACATTTGGAGTGGTCTCTTCATTTTTTCCAAAGAGCTGTATTGCAGAAATTGACTATAGTCTTGACTTGACTTGTATGTGACGTTCATATATCGTTTTTCTCAGCTGTGTTGTTAGTGTAGAAA
>CM049407.1:2762500-2775000 GCA_026929865.2 Hyperoplus lanceolatus
ATGGATAAAGCCAGAGTTAAAATGTTTATTTAAAGGTGCAGTGTGTAATATGACATCATCAAGAAAGTTCTACAAAGTTCTAGAATGCAACACTCCCTGGGTAACCCCAACCCCTTTAGAATAATAACAGAAGCTACAGTGGCCTTCAAGGACAAGAACAATTCTAAATTTTATACAATGCACCTGATGACATTCCAACTATGACACTTTCAAGATGGCGGCACTAGGCCTTGGTCCAAAATATGCATAAATATGGACATATATGAGACCCTTTCTAAGGGAAAAAAAAATATTAATTTTTTTTTTCAGCTATTATGCACTAAATCAAATGTACCTATGGATATTATAATTACTTTCTACAAAATCTGCCAGGAAATAAAACCCAAAATTCTACACACTGTAGGTTTAATGTATAGGGGAAGTTGGGGTGATTTGTGCAACTTTTTACTCAAAGTGATTTTAAAGTGAGGCCTTGACAGTTATGTCTCCAACTCAAATATGTACATATATTTCAGGATGTTGTGCATCCCTGGCAATAAAAACTTTGGATCTGGAATAAACTGTTTAAGAAATATAGCTTTCGGAAAAGAAGTTGTCTTGTCGCACAAATCACCCCACGTAGTGGGGTGATTTGTGCGTCATTGTGTCACAATGACAAAGTCACCATCATCATCTTTCTGGCCATCTGAACTCTCATCAGTGGTGTCGTTAAGTGGAATTGAGATGTCACTCTCTCCTGAGCTACTGTAGACTATCACTTTCTTTTGGTGACCAGCGTATACAGCCATGCCACTGGCACAACTCTCAGAAATGTACTTTGCACTAGTTGCTCCGTGCTTGTGGAACCAACTGCCACCTGACAAATGTGATTCCCCCTACATTTCTGCCTTTAAATCAAGGCTCAAAACCCATATGTACACCCTGGTGTTTCCTCCCCATTAACCTCTGCACTACTTACTTACCTCTGCACTACTATCTGTGTTTATGTGGATGTATGGGCTTTACGTCTTTTATTTTGGTTATTGTTATTTTACCTTCATTGTTTACCTACTGAATGCACTATGTACAGCACTTTGGACAGTGCAAACTGTCATAAATGTGCTTTTATAAATACATTTTACTTACTTACTTACTTATAACTCACCCAGGCCCTTGCGCACAAATCACCCCATCCCCAGAATTTTGGATAATAGGCATGATGCAGCAATTTAGGGTTGACATTGTGCTAACTATATAGACTCAAAGTGTAGCATACCAAAGCACTAAAACATGTGTCAAATGTTTTCAAACGTGTCTATAATTGTTCAGACACAATAATCAAAAAACCTTGATCATGGAAATTTTACTTTGAAAGGCAAAACACAGTTTTTTGAGCTTAAATGTGCTTATATCTTATTCCTTGTGTCTCCCTTCTTTACAGGATGAGTCAAATGGATGGCTCTTCTTAAATATGTGGTCACATTTCCAATTTCTTCCACGGTTTTCTTGAAACAAGGGGTTTTGCAACTTCCAAAATGCACAAATCACCCCACCTTCCCCTACTACATATTAGTGTCCAAAGTCTTAAAAATGCAGTTTGTTTCTGTATGTTTTTAGGAAGAAAAGTTTAGTTGAACTCTCAGCTCTTTTAAATCGAGTCTGAAGACTTTTCTGTTTCCATTTTAACCTGTAATTTGAATTCGATTTAAATGTTTTATTTCTATTAATTCGCTTTTCTAATGTGTATTGTGTGTTTTAATCTTGCCCCTGTAAAGCACTTTAAATGGCCATGTGTCTGAATTGTGCTGTAGAAATAAACTCGCCTTGTCTTGATGTCAGTGCTTTAGAAGTTGAGATTTATGGTTCAGAGTATTGAAAAAAATAATAATGTTGAGATAATGTCCGTTAAAGATGGTTGTATAGGAGAAATATACAGACGCAAACAGACAAGGTTTAGTCAAATAAACACCTGAATGTACATGTTGGACCTTTTGATTTATACTAGTATGAAAGAAGACATGTTATGGAAGAGAAATATTATACCATATTATACTATAATTAACAGCATTATTTTTTCTTCCTTGCTGTCCCAGGCTTGATTCCACCCCTCTTCCCTTATGGAGCAGGATGTGGAGTGCCCTGCGATTGTCAAACATCCCATCAACCACAACACCACCAAGAAGCAGAAGTTACCCAAACAGGCGCGCGAGGAAATCCCCAAATTCAAACGGACGGGCGAGCGGGACAAGAGACGACAAACTCAGCGCTACGTCCGCAAAGACGGGAAATGCAACGTCCACCACGGCAACGTTCGAGAGACTTACCGATATTTCACGGACATTTTCACCACTTTGGTCGACCTGAAATGGCGATTTAACCTGTTTATTTTCGTGCTGGTGTACACAGTTACGTGGCTGCTGTTCGGGTTCGCGTGGTGGCTCATCGCTTACGTACGGGGAGACTTGGACCACTTATCGGACAATCAGTGGGTCCCCTGCGTCAACAACTTGAATTCCTTCGTAGCGGCATTCCTGTTCTCGATCGAAACGGAAACTACAATCGGCTACGGATATCGTGTCATCACAGACCAATGCCCAGAAGGGATACTATTGCTGTTAATTCAATCTGTGCTCGGCAGCATAGTGAATGCCTTTATGGTGGGGTGTATGTTCGTGAAGATATCCCAACCGAAGAAACGTGCAGAAACTCTTGTATTTTCCACCAACGCGGTCATATCCATGCGGGACGAACGCCTTTGCTTGATGTTTCGAGTGGGAGATCTCAGAAATTCGCACATCGTCGAGGCATCCATCAGAGCAAAGCTGATAAAGTCCAAACAAACGAAGGAGGGTGAATTCATCCCGCTGAATCAGACGGATATAAACGTGGGCTACAACACAGGAGACGACAGGCTGTTCCTCGTGTCTCCGCTGATCATCTGCCACGAGATCAACCAGCACAGTCCATTCTGGGACATCAGTCAGGCTTACATCGCCTCGGAGGAGCTGGAGATAGTGGTCATACTGGAGGGCATGGTGGAGGCCACGGGTGAGTGTATAAGATGATTGATGGTCGCTATTAGAATATGGATGAGAGGCAACAGCAAACGTGACCATCAGTGCAAATAACACTATTTTTATATAGTTTTTCTTCATGCCTTTGTCATGGGTATACGCTCACCCAGGAACAACAGCTGGCGTGGTAAAAACACTACCGCTTTTGTCCAAAGGGGGGCGCTAGAATGAACACAAAGTGAGAGTTCCTCTTAGCAGCTTTAAAGGAATAGTTCAAAAAACATTGTTTTTAGCTTGTTGCCTCACTCTAGGATTCAAGACAAGGCGACAGAAACCCATAAATTCCTGTAACTATGCATGCATTTTTTAACAAGAAATAGGCAAAAAGTCGCTCATCGCTAGTTAGCTTAGCTCAAACACTAGTAGTCAATAGGTAGCGTTAGCCTGCATCCGCTGACAGACAGAAGATAAACTTTACAACATCACATAAGCTAACGGTCCTGAGTTCTAGTTGGGGGACGCTGTTTTATTGTTACCGTGGTTACCACAGGTGAGGCGAGTCAACAAGACGCTTTCTGGCCAAAATTCTAATCAGAATCAGGGACCGAATCCAGTGAATCTAAATAAATATACACTCACCTCACCTGCCACTTTATTAGATACACCTGTTCCTTTGCTGTTAAAAAACAAATGGCTAAATACCTTATGTACCTAATTTAGGTTGCGTTCCGAATCGCATACTATTTCTTTTTTCTATTCTGCATACTACATCCGACGATAAAAATAATCTAGTTAGGATGCAGTAGGCATGCTATTGGGACATACTTTTCTCTCTTATTTCATCGTAACATTGCGCCTTGATCTTGCCTCTTGCTTTTATATCCGTCGCATCCCCGTTTGTTTTCATATGGAGGCTTCGTCGATGTTACGTCACTTCACGTGCGCACTGGATTGTGGGTCAGAATCGCCCAAAAAGGATGCACTTTTCAACACTAACAATCTTGGCCGCATGAAGTAGGACATCCGGGTACTTCTAACCATCCTAAATCTGGCCACAAGAATCGGGACATCCTAAATCTTTTTTCTACCAAACTATATAGTAGAAAGTATGCGATTCAGAACGCAACCAAAGTGTTCGGTGAGTGTATATATTAGTATGAAGTCTGTGTGTTGACATTTGACTGAGTTATGACCAAGACTTTTTTTTTTTTGTTGATTTTTATATAACGTGCTGCAGTGATGTGTGCGTGATCAACTCTCTATATATCTAGCCGTCTGCAGTAAAGAGCTGAGCCTCCAACTGACGCTTCGAAACACTCTATCAGTCACTCCTTATGTAAGAGGGGTTTATCTAATGCTGAGACAGTCAGAGACATAATCACACACTGCCACACACTATAGCAGAAATATAGGTATCGAAAAACCATCGGTTAGGTCGATGAGTTACACACAGCCTAGGCTCTGTAAACTGGTATGTAATCAATGAGGCCCACCGTAGCTAGCATACATGCCCGTTTACAGAGCCTAGGCAGTGTATTAAAGGGGCACTGTGTAACATTTTAAGTAATTTATTAGCTAAAATCAACATCCTCATTCATAAATATGTCCTCATATGTGTAAAATCACCTCTGCCAATTATCTGAATTATCCTCCTGAGCAGAGAATTACAAATATTAATATTACATTTTGTACATTGAGCAGGTAAGTCTTATGGAGGCATCCATGTTTTTGGAATATAATCAGGTGCATTGTTTAAAATTTAGAATTGTTCTTGTCCTTGAAGGCCACTGTAGCTTCTGTTATTATTCTAAAGGGGTGGGGTTACCCAGGGAGCGTTGCATTCTAGAACTTTGTAGAACTTTCTTGATGATGTCATATTACACACTGCAACTTAAGTAACAATGTATTTTTTTCAGGTAGCTAATTGTGAGGAGATGTTCACTGATTTTGACAAAAAAGTGATTTTGACAACAAGCGTTCTCCAGAATCACTGACTACACCTTTAAATCTTTTCAAATATACTTTAGAAGGATGGTATATCGATTTGTAATCGCTTTCTTTTTGTGTGTGTGTGTTTGTGTGTGTGTGTCTGTCTCTCTCTCTCTCTCTGTGTCTGTATGTCCCTGTGTCTGTCTCTCTCTCTCTCTCTCTCTCTCTCTCTCTCTCTCTCTCTCTCTCTCTCTCTCTCTTTTCTCTCCAGGTATGACGTGCCAGGCCAGAAGTTCCTACGTCAGCAGTGAGATAAAATGGGGTTATCGCTTCACTCCCGTCCTCACACTCGAAGACGGCTTTTACGAAGTGGACTACAACAGTTTCCACGACATATACGAGACCAACACTCCCTCGTGCAGTGCCAAGGAACTAGCCGACATGACAAACCGCGCACGCATGCCCCTAACATGGTCCTTAGCCAGCAAACTCAGCCAGCAAGGTTTCCCTGACGCCCAAGAAAACACCCAAGATACTAAGACCAGTATTATCGATGAAGATGACGGTTTGAAATCCAATATGGCAGACGATTGGAGTAATTTGGAGCAAACGGCGGAAAGAAACGGTGACGTCGCAAACATAGAAAGCGAGTCGAAAGTGTAGACGGTGGGATATGGCAAGCTGTTGGAAATGTTTGAATTAAAGCTACAGTGCGGAGTTTTTTTTATTATGAATTAATGTGGTTACGATTTATTTTTTTTTTTTTTAAAGCCATCGCCCAAAATGAGTTGACACAAAGTTGAGTGAGCCCTATATCAGCTCCCTACAAAACTCTCTCTGTATTTCTCAGTATGGCAGCGTTTTCAAACTGGTGTTGTCACCCCCGCGCAACTGGTGCAGGAGCTCAGAAAAATCCTCAAGAAGAGCCCAAGAAATGTTAATTGATTCTACTGCTAAGAAAAAAACCTGGACGTACAGCAGAAGGTATAAAATCCATGAGCCATCACTGAAGGCTTTACCTCATGTAGATGCACCGACAGTGTTATTGTACTGTATTACTCAGAAGTTAAAGCCCTACTTCACCGGTGGAAATATGAAGGTGTATTGAACTCTGAGATCCTATGTAGTATAAATGTACAACATTTTTAGAAATCGGTTCATCCTAGCCTGAGAAAAGGCAGAAAGAGTGTTTTATGGTCTCACTGTCTAACCCAACATTTTACCATGTGTGACATCACATTATGGTAAAATGTAGGGTTAGGATTAACAGGACAGCTGGGCCAAGGGAAGACTGAGGGAAGACTGAGGGAAGAAAAACCTCATTCATTAAATTACAATAGTGATTTTATAATGATAGAACGCTGGTTCCGTATGGGTGAAATACTCCTTTAAGTTCGAAAATGCCACGAAATAGACCAACTTTTTTTCTAATTTTTTATTCATTTTATTCTCAACACGGCCGTACTACTCCAACATAATTCTACATACCCAGACTACCTGATAGATGTTCCAACGGCTTGCCATATAGCACATCTCTCCACACAAGAGCACAGTTTAAAGGGGCACTGTGACATCATCAAGAAAGTTCTACAAAGTTCTAGAATGCAACGCTCCCTGGGTAACCCCAACCCTTTAGAATAATAACAGAAGCTACAGTGGCCTTCAATGACAAGAACAATTCTAAATTCCAAACAATGCATCTGATGACATTCCAACCATGACGCTTCCAACATGGATTCCTCCATAAGACCAACCTGCTCACTGTACAAAATGTAATAGTGATATTTGTAATTCTCCGCTCAGGAGGATAATTCAGATTATTGGCAGAGGTGATTTTACACCAATGAGGACATGTTTATGAATGAGAATATTGATTTAAGATGATAATATACTTAAAATGTTACACAGTGTCCCTTTAAACACTAAGAGAGGTATTAAAAAACGGGGACCAAAATGAGCACAGAATCCACCGCAGAATCACAATCAACTCATCTTGACATGTGGCCAACAAAGTGCATGTTACGAGACCGATCCTATTACTTTTTCTAAAGATATTTTTTTTTGGCATTTTTATGCTTTATTGATAGTGTAGAGACAGAGTTGAAATGGGGCAGAGAGGGGAGTGACATGCAGAGAACGACCGCCGTGGGCTGGAATCGAACCCGGGTCCGCTGCTGGCCGAGGCCCATGGGGGGAGGGGGGCGGGGGACGACGACGCCCTACCAACTGAACTAAGGACGCCCCCCAACTCCTATTATTTTTTCTATTAAGATATTACAACTAGGGGACATTTCGCAGAAGTATTTTTGTATATACTATAAAATATCAAATGTTTTGTTTGCTGTGTGTATATTTGAAACACATTTGATACGATTACATTTCTTTAGGACAGTCTTATGTGTACAGTATGTATATATATATATATATATATATATATATATATATATATATTATTTTATTATATATAATTATATATATAATAATATATGTATGTATTTCTCTCTTGCCTTACTGTATATGTAAAAAAAAAGCTTTCGTTTTTTTTTCAGAATTATATCATAAGCAGCATGTTTTTATTTTGTTTATCTTGTATTTGTGTATATACTGTGCGATGTTATAAGGAACACACACACACACACACACAGACAGAAGGACACACACACACACACACACACACACACACACACACGCCAATGACAGACACTTCCCCCGATTGATAAAGTGTGAACTTTAAAGCTACAGTGCGTAACCTTTTCCTATTTAAAATGATGTTGTTTACATTCAAGCCATCGCCCAAAACGAGTTGACACAAAGTTGATTAAACCTATTATCAGCTCCCTACAAAACTCTCTCTGTATTTCTCAGTATGGCAGCGTTTACAAACTGGTGTCCCCCCCAACCCCCCCTCCCTGACACTGGTGCAGGAGCTCAGAAAAATCCTCAAGAAGAGCCCAAGACATTTTTATTGATTCTACTGCTAAGAAGAAAAATCCTGGACGTATACAGCAGAAGGTATAAAATCCATGTGCCATCACTGAAGGCTTTACCTCATGTGGATGGCGATGCACCGACAGTGTTATTGTTGTGTTAATTACGCAAGAATTCCTCATGGGGGGGAAAGTGTGACAGAAGTTACGCACTATAGCTTTAAGGTGGTTTTAAGCATTCCTTAACAAGCCAAGACTTCAGACTACCGGCCCTTTAAATCTGCATCTAGTCACTTTTTGCACAATGGAGCACTCTGGTGGCGAAATCTAGTCGCTGTTTTCAGTCTATAACATGTCATCTGACAGTATCAACAATAAATAAATAAACAGTAAATTTCATATCATGTAGGCTAACTGGCTTTTTTTTAAATTGTTTGACTAATCTAGAATTCTTTTATTTTTTTTTATTTTTGGGTTTTTCTTTTTTAAAGCTGCAGTGTGTAGAATTTTGGGTTTTATTTCCTAGCAGATTTTGTAGAAAGTAATTATAATATCCACAAGTACATTTAATTTAGTGTATAATAGACGAAAAAAATGTTTTTAATTATTATTTTTTCCCTTAGAAAGGGTCTCATATATGTCCATATTTCTGCATATTTTGGACCAAGGCCTAGTGCCGCCATCTTGAAAGTGTCATAGTTGGAATGTCATCAGGTGCATTGTTTAAAATGTAGAATTGTTCTTGTCCTTGAAGGCCACTGTAGCTTCTGTTATTATTCTAAAGGGGTGGGGTTACCCAGGGAGTGTTGCATTCTAGAACTTTGTAGAACTTTCTTGATGATGTCATATTACACACTGCACCTTTAAGGAACACAAACACACAACTGAAAAAGTGAACACACAAACAAAAGACAAAGTAAAATAAACAGCTAACATGGCGTACTCTACAACAGGTTTCTCAGGACATTGTTTAAACTAAAGGTAAATGTTAAAGGCCTACTTCACCGGTTGGAACATGAAGGTGTATTGAACTCAGAGATCCTATTTAGTATAAATGTGCAAATTTTTTTTAAATCGGATCATCCTAGCCTGAGAAAAGGCAGAAAGAGTGTTTTATGGTCTCACTGTCTAACCCTACAGTTTCCTTCTTGTGACATCACAGTAAGGGTTAGGATTAACAGGACAGCTGGGCCAAGGGAAGACTGAGGAAAGACTGAGGGAAGAAAAACCTAATTCATTATATTAGAATAGTTATTTTATAATGATAGAACGCTGGTTCCGTATGGGTGAAGTATTCCTTTAAGCAGAAAATAAAAAGTCAATAAGGTTATGAAGGACACTTCAGTGCTGCTATATGGTCCAGGAAAGGATGACATATCTGTTTATATGGTATGGTAAATGGACTTGTATAGCGCTATATCTCCGTTTATCACAGACTCAAAGCGCTTTACATTGTTTTTGTACACATTCACCCAGTCACACACACATTCATACACCGATAGCAGCAGCTACCACGCAGGGTAGGCTTAGCACTAGGGTGCTAAGCTAACTAAGCTAACTATCGGGTGTCTTGCCCAGGAACACTTCGACATGTGGCGGGGAGACGGGGGATCGAACCTCCGACCCTGCACACCAGAGGCGAACTCCCTCCCCACTTCACCAGTGCCGTTTAAACGTCTCTGCTTTCCCTGAACCTATGTAGAATTCTTTATATGATTAAGGAAAATATTAAAATTTTAAGGAGAGACAGTGAAGTTGAATAAGTGTACAATGTTTAACTTGTATGTACAGGTCTTAAAAAATGCATTTTCATCATGTTTTTTTAAAGTAGAAAATGTCTCCTAAATCAGGCAATTAACAACATATGAACAAACCCTTCTGTAATAACCTTCAGAATAGTGCTGAGAATGATTATGGAAAGTTTAGTTGATGTAAGTGCTTTAGAAGTATATTTAGAGTATTGAAAAAAAAAACTTATGTTGAGATAATATCCGTTAAAGATGGTTGTATAGGAGAAATATACAGACGCAAACAGACAAGGTTTAGTCAAATAAACACCTGAATGTACATGTTGGACCTTTTGATTTATACTAGTATGAAAGAAGACATGTTATGGAAGATAAATAGACAAAAAAAAGCTAAATTGACCAGTTTAAGGTGGTTCATCAACTTTTAATTTGGTAGTCTGCAAGTACAGTAAGATAAAAGTCCAATCAAGTTGTCAATACAGGACTGTTTGTACTTAATTTCAAAATAAAAGCACAATGGGCCAGCATCTTATTTCAAAGAACCACATAAGCTCAAATATATACATCAAACTATTCTAGATATGTTAAAATCTCTGCAGTTACTATGGTAATTTACAATAATCAACATATATTCACACGCCAATCTACTAGTTAAAATTCAAATAAAATCAGTAGTAGAGCAGTTAGCACATAATCTTTTATACAGTACGTCACACAAAAAAAAAGGCAAAATAAATCGATTTATTTAAAATACATTATACAGTATATTTTTACAGTAACGTACATCTCCGGGAAAAAAATAAGAGACCAGTCTGGATTTTTCTTCAATCTTCATCTCAACATTACTTAATGGAAATGCTCTTTAATGAATTTTTTGGGGGGAATTTGGTATAATTGTTGTCAGTAGTTTGTAGAATAAAACCAAAATGTTCATTCTACTCAAACATATGCCTATAAATAGTAAAACGAGAGACTCTGAACATTTGGAGTGGTCTCTTCATTTTTTCCAGAGCTGTTTGTATGGATTCGTTGCAATTGTGGATAAGCAGGAAAATGCAGAAATAAAAAAAATAATGATATTAATACAGTGTTAAAAACTGTGTAGAACATTAAAGGTGCTCCGAGGGACTTTCAGTGTGTGTTAATTCCAGCGCCCCCCTTTGGACTAAAGCGGTAGTGTTTTTACCACGCCAGCTGTTGTTCCTGGGTGAGCGTATAACCATGACAAAAGCCATTAAGGAAAAATATATAAAAATAGCATTCTTTGCACTGATGGTCTCGTTTGCTGTTACATGTAATTTATGATCATCAGAGTGAAAAATGAGACTGTTTCAGAAATATTTAAAAGTTCCTCGTAGAGACTTTAAACTGTGGTTTGTTGATCTCGTAAAGTAGTTTCAGCACCAACATATTAAATGATTAAACACTGCAAAAATAAAATTGATTGGGGGCGCCCTTAGCTCAGTTGGTAGGGCGTCCCCCCCATGGGCCTCGGCCAGCAGCGGACTCGGGTTCGATTCCAGCCCGTGGTCGTTCTCTGCATGTCACTCCCCTCTCTGCCCCATTTCAACTCTGTCTCTACACTATCAATAAAGCATAAAAAATGCCAAAAAAAAATATCTTAAAAAAAATAATAATAATAATTGATTATGAGGCAAAATCAACAACAGACAAACTTAAAGTAAATCACTAATATAGTGAAAAGGTTTTTTACCCACAAATGTAAAATCGCTTATTTTTCTTCTATTAGACAGAAATTAAAGCTGGGGTGGAGGATTTGGGGAGAAAATAGCAGTTGGTATGTGACTTCTGATTGGTCAAAGTTAACATGAGCTGTACACTTTGACCAATCAGAGCGAGGCTCCGATTCTCTGTTCTTATTGGCTGTTGGGACTGTCCATTCACTTTGGCACGACTTTGTTGGTGTAGAGCGTGTCAGGGAGGGACCATAGGGGAGGGACCAAAGAGAACAAGTGGAGTGGTTGAGGTATTTGGATTCAAATCTCTATCCCAACTGCTATTTTCTCCCCAAATCCTCCACCCCAGCTTTAAAGGTATATGAATAAAATCCCCCTATATCATTATTATTATTGTTAGCATTTAGATTTCAGCTGTAGTGTGTGAAGCAGTAGACTAGCCCGAACCTCAAGCCATTTATTTAATGTTTACAACAGCAACAACAACTGTCTGTCTATCTCTCTCTCTCTCTCTTTCTCTCTCTCTCTCTCTCACTCTCTATCTATCTATCTATCTATCTATCTATCTATCTATCTATCTATCTATCCATCCATCCATCCATCCATCCATCCATCCATCGCCTGCTGTCCTAAAGATCTTTGCTAGCGCGTGGCGGTGGCGCGTGCATTTGTTTATGAAGCGAGTGAAAGAGAGACGGCAGGATGCATGACTATGAGGTAATGTATTTATGTGAGACTATAGTCAGATTAATAATGGTGATATGACCACGGTGAAGCAAAGTCAACTGTGATTTAGTACCTTTTCACAAACAGTTAAAAGTTCCTCGAAAGGAAAGTTTTATAATTGTGACAGAAATGTTTAAGACCCTTTTAAAGTCTAGAGCTTTTAGTGCATGTTGGTTTTCACCATAAAATCAAAACAAAAAAAATGGATCAAGGAGCAGAATTATTATTATTTCTTACTATTAGTAATCAGATTCAACTGTGTAAATTCTTAGTTTTTGTGTGTGTGTGTGTGTGTGTGTGTGTGTGTGTGTGTGTGTGTGTGTGTGTGTGTGTGTGTGTGTCTGTGTGTGTGTTCCTTATAACATCGCACAGTATATACACAAATACCAAGATGAATACCATTACCCAGCACTTGGAGGAGTTAGCTGTAGCAAATTGTCATTGTCCTTGTCAATCACAACACATTGCCTGTTTTGGTAT
>CM049407.1:2782500-2785000 GCA_026929865.2 Hyperoplus lanceolatus
TCTCAGAATTCAATACACCTTCATATTCAAACCGGTGAAGTAGGCCTTTAATCATTGAATTTTATTTTGGAAACTCTATATGAAGCTGTGTTGTATCTTTCTACAAAATGACGTTATTTCCTCATGAACATTTGTGAGTCAATGTTGGTATGTATTGGTGTTCGGTCTGTCAAACCTATTTCTGTATGCAAATATGATTTCAATGGTTTGTTTGTACAAAGACATAGAGCAAACAGAAAACATGCAAAGTAAGTCAGTAAAGCTCACATGCGGTATATGCGATGTACACATATAAAATTGGATTGCTTTATCAATGTTTGTGTTGTGTTTCGGCCCCTGTGTGTCTGTGAGAGTGTGTGTGAGAGTGTGTGTGTGTGTGTGTGTGTGTGTGTGTGTGTGTGTGTGTGTGTGTGTGTGAGAGAGATAAAGAGTGTGAGTGTGTAAAGTATTTTTTTTAAAATGTTGATTGTTGGAGATAAATAAAAATCAATTCAGTTCAAACCCACTACAGACCTGTTATTGCCTTGACCACGTTCTCAGACACTTCTGGGATTTCTTCTTCAAAAGACACACACAGCATCTGGATGGTCACCCAGTGAAGAGCTCTGAAAAATACATAATAAGTTAATATCATATCTGTATTATGTAAACTGCATTTATTATGTCTTCTTCACATATTTAACCTTTTATTTCTACAGGTAAATCCCATTGAGACCGGAGACTCTTTTACAAGGGAGACCTGTTTTCCTTTCCCACGTTACCATTCACACACACATTCATACACCGATAGCAGGCTAACTATCGACATTCACACAAGGCAAGGTTGGGTGAAGTGTCTTACCCAAGGACACAACAACTATGACACAGGTGGCAGGGCGGGGATCGAACCTCCAACCCTTTGATCATCGGCCAACCCGCTCTACCACCTGAGCCACAGTCGCCCACATATACACATTGTAAAGCATTAAAATACAGACAACACACAGTAGTGACACTTTTTTGACAGTCTTGGTTATATTTAACCAGGACGGTATTTCAGTTTGAGTTGTGGACAGACACACACACGCACGCACGCACGCACGCACACACACACACACACACACACACACACACACACACACACACACACACACACACACACACACACACACACACACACACACACACACACACACACACACACACACACACACACACACACACACACACCTACCTTATCCGTGCCTGTGTGACTAAGTCCTTCTCCTCATCATCACTTGTCTCCGGGCAGAAAACACTTTTATACAGACGAGTCATGATGTATTTCTCCACCTGGTCCATCACCGCCTCCACCGACTCAGACGAACCTGGGGAGACATTTAAACAACGTCAGGAGGAAAAATATACATTATTTAAAACACTTTTTTATATGAAAGAAAAGGTTTGTTTTGCAGCTTCAAAACGATACAGGAGAGGAATACTGGAAAAAATGAGATCGCTACAAACATAAAGACTCTTAATGTGACTTAGGGCGACTGTGGCTCAGGTGGTAGAGCGGGTTGGCCGATGATCAAAGGGTTGGAGGTTCGATCCCCGCCCTGCCACCTGTGTCATAGTTGTTGTGTCCTTGGGCAAGACACTTCACCCACCTTGCCTCGTGTGAATGTCGATAGTTAGCCTGCTGTCGGTGTAAGAATGTGTGTGTGAATGGTAACGTGGGAAAGGAAAACAGGTCTCCCTTGCAAAAGAGTCTTCGGTCTCAATGGGATTTACCTGTATAAATAAAGGTTAAAAAAAAATAAATAATCCATTCTATTCCAATGTGAGGATATATTTGTATTGTGTACTGTACCTATGCTTTTCTTATCTGTACCTACTTCCAAAAGTCTGTATTCTCATGTCCTAGCCCTCTTTTGTTTGCTAATTTCTTGCTGTATTATTATATGTGACATCTGGTTAGTATGTAAACGGTTGGTGGATTATTTGTAGACCAAACCTTTGTAGTGTCCGATCAGACGGTCAGACAGACTCTGGTAGAAATCCTGGACACACTCAGACAGCTCATCAGCTCCCAGGTCCTAAAGGGTGAGGAGTTATAACGATATGAAAACACTTTATTAATATCATTATAAAGATATTGGGGCTGTCAAAAATTCAGTTGTAATCATGATTAATTGAATTTTTTTTTATAGCATGTTCAGAATTAGATTATTTTGAATTTCAAAAAATAATAATTAATTTATAATACTTACACTTTTGCATTTAATTAAAAATACTAATAATAATATTAATAATAATAATAATAATAATAATAATAATAATAATAATAATAATAATAATAATAATAATAATAATTTTGCATTTACTTGTGGTCAAACATGTATTTTTTTAAATTAAACAAATAAATAAATAAATAATAATAATAATAATAACAACAACAATAATAATTCAAAATTTAAAAATAAATAAAATACAAAATAATAATATTTAAAAAAATATATATATATCTTAAAAAAAGTTA